>JANSMC010000068.1:0-115576 GCA_029299015.1 Ophiostoma montium | reverse complement strand
TTTCGGTTTTTCAATAAAAATTTAAAAAAAAACACACTTAAAAAAATAAAAAAAAGTTTAAAAGAGAAAAAAAAAAAAAAAAAAAAAAAAAAAAAGGGTTTTAGTAACGAGGGCGTACGTAAAGACTCTTAAATTATTAAAATAACTAATTTTATAAAAAAAAAAGAAAAAAGAAGGATTTATACTCTAAAAGTTTCCCTCCCCTATATACCTTGACCCCGCCTCCTTCGTATACCCTTACCCTCTAAACGCCCGCGGGCGTCTAATAGTAACTACCCTTATTAAGTAACCGCCCACCGTTACGTACATCAAGCCTAAGGTTACGTAGTCTAGATCTACCCTACCGTACCCCTCGTACGCTAAACGCCCACGGGTATCTAATAATACGTATGCCCTATATCGCTATACTAAACGCCCGCGGGGGTCTAAAGGTATCCGCCCTCGTCAGGTAACCTGCCCGACGCCTCCTTACGTGCGCGGTCCAGGGTCATGTGACCTAGGAGGGCTCTTACCTACTAAGGTCGGCGTACGGCGTAGTCGTACGCCACGCTAGGGCCTTTGGCCTATAATACTTTAAAACTAACTATTAGTACTAAAAGCTTTAGGACGTAATCTAAAAAAAGGACAATATAGTACTAAAAAAATAAAAGCTAAACTTCGAACTAGTAAAGTTCTAGTAAGATTCGAAGGGCCGGGTAATTTAACAAAATCGGTTTTAAATCCCGTCTAAGGAGCCCCTTCGTACGTATTTAATCTAAGCTATTTATAACTCGAGATTTACCGGGTATTTAAGTAAGGAAATTACGCGAATAATAATCTTGAAGTCGTACGTCTAGCCGGTATTAATAACCGATATACGATAACTCGTAAAAAACTACTAACGCTACCGTTAAATTAAGCCGTAACGGGATACTAAACAAGGGCTTTTTAAACTACTCCCCGTTCCGGAACGGCCGTAGAACGAGCTCTCCGTAAATTTTATTATCCACCTACCGATTAGTAAAAGATATACTAATATTATAATAATTACGGACCGTTTAAATAAAGCGGTAATATACGAGCTAATACCGATAATTAAAGTACTAAAGGTAATAAAACGTCTCCTTAACGGCGTTTTTTAATACTACGGCTTACTAACGACGATCGTATCCGACCGCGGAGTATAATTTATAAACGACTTTTAAACGAAAGTTTATAAAGCGCTAGGTATTACGCGTCGGTTATCTACGGTATAGTACCCCGAGACGGACGGAATAACGGAGCGGGCGAACTAAGAGCTAAAAATCTACCTCCGCGCTTTTACTTCCTTTTCGTAGTCGGATTAGGCCTAACTACTCTTATCCGTTATAATCGCCCTAAATAACCGGGTTAGTACTTCGACGAAAATATCGCCGTTTTATATACTTTATAACTATTATATACCGGTAATCGACGAGCCGGTACTAAAGGCCCGACGGCTAGCCGTAATATCCGGCGAGGCGTTAGTAAAAAAATAACGCTACGGTACTATATACGTACAAACGAGTATAAAGGTTACCTAGGAAAAGTAAGAAGTCTAGGCGAATAAATATTACTAGTACGTAAACGTATTTTAATAAAGGGAGCGCGTATAACTCCGAATACGCCACGTTAAAACCGTACGGCCGGTAAAAAAACTAGACTAAGTAGTATTACCGTACTACGTAGTACGTATAATAAGTAGCTACGCCGTAAAACTAAATATACCGAAAGGGATCTACCCGGTATTTTACGTAAGTTTAGTCCGGCGCGGCAATAACGACCTACTCCCGAACTAACGAGTAAACTATACTAAACCGCCGCTATTAACCGT
This sequence comes from Ophiostoma montium, assembly GCA_029299015.1. Taxonomy (NCBI): domain Eukaryota; kingdom Fungi; phylum Ascomycota; class Sordariomycetes; order Ophiostomatales; family Ophiostomataceae; genus Ophiostoma; species Ophiostoma montium. Next base: position 113,745 of record JANSMC010000068.1, on the reverse strand, counting down.
AAACGGCTATAACGAGTACGAAATAAATAATATCCTTAAGTACCGCCGGAAAGGCCGCGGTTAACAAGTATACGTAAAATAAACCGGGTACGCTACGCTAAATTAAGAGCCGTTAAAAGCGATATAAAAGACTACGGCCCTAGACGAGTACAAAGAACGGGTATACCCCCCGTAACGGAAGGCGCCGGGAAGGGGGAAATAATATTATAGGCTAAGGGCCCTAGCGTAACGTACGACTACGCCGTACGCCGACCTTAATAGGCAAAAGCCCTCCTAGGTTATATAACCCTAGACCGCGTACGTAAAGGGGCGTCGGGTAGGTTACCTAACGAGGGCGGATACCTTTAAACCCCCGCGGGCGTCTAGTATAGCGATACAGGGTATACGTATTATTAAACACCCGCGGGCGTTTAGCGTACGAGGGATACGATAGGGTGGATCTAGACTACGTGACCTTAGGCCTAATACACGTAACGGTGGGTAGTTACCTGATAAGGGTAGTTACCGTTAAACGCCCGCGGGCGTTTAGAGGGCAGGGGTATACGAGGGAGGCGGGGTCGAGGTATATAGAGGAGGGAAACCTTTAGAGTACAAATCCCTCTCTTTTCCTTTCCTTCTATAAGATTAGTTATTTCGATAATTTAGGAGTTTTTACGTACGCCCTCGCTACTAGGACCCTTACATAATAAATCGTAGACTAGGAAGTATACTTTTATTTAGCTATCTTAAATCGCGAAGTACTCCCGTAAAATAAATTGCACTTGGATAACGGATCTAGGATACTAAGGATTAGTATAAGTAACGGGAGTTATTATAGGTAAAAGTAAAAAAAAAATATATATATATATATATATAAAAAGAGTAAAAAAAAGAAGTAAAAGATACGCGAGTTTAGCGCGAAAACGGTAATAAAGTAAGAACGCCTTTTAAAATCGTTAGAAATAGTAAAAGAGGATACGGAAGTATAAAGGGTTTATAACCTGTAGGACAATAAGGATTATTATTACCAAATAGGATTAAAAAAGGCGCGAAAAGACTAAATGAACTATAGAGAAAAAGGAAGAATAGGACGAAAAGAAGTATAGGCAGGCCCTTTAGTAGGGACGTAGAGTAGGAGGATGCCGCCTATCGGAGGCGCTTCGCCGGAGGCGCCTCTTGGATCGGAGGGATCCGCGTCCCCTATCAGTGGGTCGCTGATATGTGGCCACCTACGTGCTATAGCTGGTCTATGCTAGGCTAGGACGCTTTATGCATGCACTCCGTACGGAGTACTCGTACAAAGTACTGAGTATTGTAGCGGCCCGAATGGCCGGTACCCAGTCTAGCTTGTCGGTAGTGAGTCCCCAGTACTCAGTACGCCGAACGCGCGGACAAAAAGGTCAAGCCTACAAAGTATGGAGTACGGAGTACGAGTATTGTGCCCGGATGCAGTCTCCCAGCCGAGTCCAATGTGGAAGCAGAGGCGCCACCACGTTTCTGACAGCCTCGATTGGGAAAATGTGGGAATGCGGGCTGCGTCTAGGCCATCCACCGCCGCAGTGAGGGAGCCGGAAGGCCAACGCCGGGTAGTGGAGCGGCGGTCGGTGCTAGCAACTGCTAACGACTGCTAGCAACTGCTAACAATTGCAGACAAAGAACCGAAGAGGACCTGTCGTTTGAAGGTAAATACCCACGGGGGAGACAGGAGGCCCCTGGGTACTCCGTCTGATTTTTTCCTGGTCCCCTGAATGGGTTTCTTTTCGTTTCGTTTCTTTTGCGCTGTGTGGGTTTTTGCGTTTGTTTTGCTTCTTATACTCCGTATGTCTCTGACTTTCCTCTTGATTCTTGTTTTATGTCGGTTTCTTTGCTTTTTTGCTTTTCCATCTCGTGTTCCATTCTTGCTTCTTTTTGGCTTCTTCTGATTCTTTTCTTTCCTTTTGTTTCCCGTGGTTCCCGTGGTTCCCGTGTTATTTCTTTTTCTTTTCTTTTTCTTCCTTTTGCCTTTGCTCCTGTTTCGTTTTGCATTTTTGCATTTGTCAATTTTTCTCGGTGTAGACGATAAAGTAGAGGGGTCCGGCAGTCCCAACGGGAGACCAGGACAGGGTTGGCAAGGGTAGCCGAAGCTCTTCGACTGGGGTACTGTCTGTCTTGGATGCAAACTCTGATAGAGACATTGTGGACAGGCATGTCTTGGGAGACACACTCTAATTTGAGGTAGGACAGACAACGGTTTTCGACCTAAAACTGCTCAGTGCGTTCATTATTGATGACAGGCAAAGTAGTACTCGGCGTGCTGTTACTGAGATGGCTCTTTCAACAGCATCAACAGCATCAACAGCATTTCCATTGTGTTGCAAGGAAAGGGGTTCATTGGAACTTTTAAGAGATCAGCACAGCTGAAAAGTGTTAAAAAAATGACGCAAGCAGACACCGACAAGGTTCAGGCCGACGAGCTGAGCTGGGGCAGAGGAAAAACTCCATTCACTTCTCTTTGCTTCGTACTCGTATCCATGCCGAAGTGTGTTTGTTATCTCTTTCACACAAGACGCGACATCCTGGCTCCTGGATCACGATCGTTCAGGCTAGCATCTCTGCTAGGATCTCTTAGCATCTAGCATTGCCTCTTTGGTGGGCGGTACTCAGGTACGGAGTACTTGTCTGTGCTCCTATTACGGCATATCTCAAAGATGGCCAACAAATGATCGTGGGCTCGACATGGATGTTGGTGTGTAGAAACGAAAGAAAAAAAAGGCAGAGCTGGTACCTTGGCAGATGGGTAGAGATCAAGTTTGAGTGCCAAACAGAAAGAGGAAGAACCAAGCAGAATAAAGAGAGAGAAATAAAAGAACCAAAAAAAACCCGACGATGATGAGGCTCCCTTGTTCCTGCATGAACACGCAAACCCCTGTGTGCCTGCATGCAGTGACGTCGCTGACTATACGAGTAGTGCAGTGCAGTGTACATGGGACGAAGTTGACGTGACAGATGGGGAATGAGAAAGAACGGCCATGATTCAGACGTGCCAGACGTAGTACGAGTAAAGTATTGCGCACTCATCTCCGAATTGTACAGAGTACGGAGTATATAAATCCCGAGAGTTCAGCCGAGTCACAAAGATGAGGAATCATCTGACAGCCTCATATGTCAAGATAACAAGCCAGCGAGAAGGTTAGTGAAGGTCCAACATGACGAAATAACAGAGCTGGCACAACGAATATGAGTGCGAACGTATTTGTACTCGTACTCGTAGTAAGAGAGGTAGGTAGTCAAGTCCTGTCGCGATTATCGTATAGTCGGCTTATGTAAGAAGGCGGAATATAGTGGCATGGCACGCTTTCTACACACGACTGTCTATGCGAGATGTTTTGTTCTTTTGTGCTTGGAGGAGGGACGCCCCGGTCAGCGTTTTTAAAGGCCCGGAGAGCTGAGAACAAGCATTGTCCTCGCAGAAGCAGGGCGTCCGAGACCAATGTCTCGCGGTCCTTTTAGCTTGCAGCATGCGATATGGCAGGTGCAAATCACACCACATCAGCTGTTTGAGCTTGCTCTGCTGCGAATGTCGTCATTTTGAAATCGGATGAGCACAATATTAATCTGGTTCATCCACCAGGCCACTCTCCGTGAAACAGCCGACAACATGCCGTTCGTCTGGGGTGTCTGGGGCACAGTTGTGCGACATCACATGACACCGTCGTATCGACGACACACAAGACTACGACTCTACTCGGTACGGTCAGTCGACATTTGCTGCGACGTTTGCTTGTCCTAGCTCGCTGTTCTCGTCAACCAAAGGACTTGGTAGCGACAGGTAGTAAGCAGCACAATCGTTGTCCGATCCCGGCGTATTTATTTTATTGGGACAAAATGGCTGGAGTCCACAATCAACACGCTTGTCATGCCAGTCAACCGTTGTTAACATGCTTGTGGGTTTACCAGAAAATGCATGCGATTCTTTTCCATTGTTTCTTTGCCGAGTTCCACGCGTGTACTCGTATACTCGTACAAAATAACGTATCGTACAGGCTCCGCTACGATAATGACAAGTTTGGTGGTACAGAAGAAATGCCGTGCCACGGTGGCACTCGGGAATATAATAAAAATGGAACGAATGCAAGGATGGGGAAGACATCCCGGCAGGGAGCACAGCATGTGACAAGAACACGTTGACGTATGGCAGCCGGCAGTGTGCGTGTAAGAGGGCGCAGATGCCGGACAAGATGAAAAAAAGAAGCCGAGCGGTGGACGGAACAACGTGAGAACAACGTATGAGAACGACGTAACAACGTAGTAGTAGATGACAATATGAAACAAGACAGAAACGGCAAACGGCAAACGGCAAACAGCAAGATCCAGTGGGTATCCAGTCCCCCGTTGTTGAATGCCGTGTCGCATCCCAGGCGCCGGCCTCGGAACGCATTCCACAGGCGTAAACTGGAATGCCGTTGGATGGAAAGCGGAAAGCGTTGAAATAAAAGAGGTTCGTAAAACGTAGAGCAGTTGCTTTTGTGTGAGTCTAAATGAGAGAGAGTTGTGTTGAAGAGTCGGTCCGGAGGATGTGCCAATCCAATTGCACAATTGCATGAGAAAAACGATTACTCGGCCTCCTCGAGCAGGGTGATGACCGGAGCATCGCCCAGCTTGTCGCGGCCCTTGAGGAAGGGGATCTCGAGGATGAACAGGTAGCCGACAAGTTGGCCGCCGACCTTTTTGACCAGCTCGCCAGCAGCAGCAGCCGAGCCGCCTTATTTTGTTGTTAGAAGACAGAAAATCAAAAAAGAGGGAGAGACAGAAACCCACCAGTTGCAATGATGTCATCGACAATCAGGACCTTTTGGCCAGGCTTGATGGCATCCTCCTGGATCTGAAAGTAGTCGGCGCCGTACTCCTTCTCGTAGCTGGCGGTAATGCAAGGGCCGGGCAGCTTGCCCTGCTTGCGGACGGGAGCAAAGCCGGCATTGAGCTTGAGGGCGAGGCCGGGGCCGAACAAGAAGCCGCGGGCATCCAGGCCGACGACGACATCGACCCAGGGGGCGACGGCAGAAACAGCATCAGCGGTCGCGCTCTGCTGGAGCGAGAGGGGGAAATGGAGGGCCTGGAGCTCGAGAGCGCGGAGCAGCGTGGCGTGCGTCTTGGGGTCCTGGAAGATGGGCATAATGTCGATAAAGACAATGCCCTTGATGGGGAAGTCGGCGAAGCGGCGCAGGGCAGCATAGAGGGCTACCTTTGTACTGGCGAGTTCGGCGGCGGCGGCGGCGGCGGCGGTGGACTGTCCTCCCGCGGCATGGTGAGCAACGGACGAGGTGATGTCGGATGCGGTGGGTCGAGAGGGGTCTGGACTAGTATCCGGACTCTGGGCAGACTGGGGGACCGAGGCGGTCATGATGGGAGGAAGAAGAGAAGAAGAAGGAGGAGGAGGAGGAGGAGGAGGAGGAAAAGGGAGGAGGAGAAGAAAAAAAAAAGAGAGGGGAAAAGAGAAGGAGGAGGGAAAAGAGGCGACGAATACGAAGAGCGGGAAGATAAGAGGAGAGACGATGTCGAGGGGGTGGGAGCACGACAGGGGATCGCACGGGTGGGAGGGGTGAGCAGCAGGTTGCGAGAGGAAAATATAATCTATAAAAGTCGGTGATTTTATAGGCGGAAGACGGATCGGGACGACTTGGCGGAGTGGACGGATGCAGAAGGAGCAGGGTAGAGTAGGAAGTCGAGGTAGAGTCGCGAGAGTTGGGAGGTGTAGAGGGAGATTAAAAGACAGAGAAAGAGGTATCAAGCAAAGACTAAATTTAAAACTATAGCAGGGTCGCAGAGATTGTATGCGATCAAAGAATTAACGCTGGCAAAGGTGAGGACCGAAAAATTGAATTTGATAGTAGTATTCTAAGAGGAAAAAAAGAGCAAAAACAGCTAGGCTGGAATGGAGGGGAAGGAGGGGCGGAAAATTTGCTTATATAATTCTCACTTTATATCCGAAAGCACGTTGTATTCTGTTTGACAGTAGTAGCTGTTCAAGGAAAAGACGAGAGAAGACGAGGACAGTCTGGGGAAGAACAGGCATCTTGTGAAGTGGTAGGGAAGGGTGAAAGGAGATTTTAAAATATAAAATGAAAAGAGAAACAGAGGGCGTAACTTGAGGAATACAAAATAAAGTATGGGTAAATAGAAAGCAATAAGATAGGACACAAAACAGCCATATTTCAGTACTAAACCAGGGAACTAAACCAGAAAATAAATCAGAAAACATTCAAAAAGAATGTGTAAAGCAGATAGAAGTTTCTGATAGAAATAGACAACACGAGCACAACAACAAAATAAAACAAAAAAAGCATGCAGCCCATTGCGGGAGGACTGCAGCCCGTATTAGAGCAACTTCCACATTGGGCCTAGCATCCCGGACGGAGATGTCGGGTTGTTTCTTGCAAATGCGGGCGTTCGGCGTCTTCTTCTTCCACTACTCCGTATTCCTTGATACTCCGTATTACGCGTACATCTTTTTGCCGCAACTTGACAACGGATCACAAGGTCGAAGGCATCGAATGTTCTAGCTTTGCTAATGAATATCTCAGATCATAGGGAAAAAAAGATCACTTGTCTATAAGAATTAGAAAAGAATAAATCCAACTCGCTAAATCAACCAACGCCATTCACCTGCATCACGCATTTCATGTCAGACCCGTCGCTATCCCAAAGCACCATGCCAGGTCGCTATAACCCCAACAACCGTCCTGCGCGCCCCAGCGACACATCCCCCGTGAGCTTGTGCACGGCCCGCGAAAGATCGCTGCCCTGACCCATGCTCTCCGCCGCCGGGTCGGCAAACATCTCGACGTCCTGCTCGCAGTGTGTGCCGGGCGCCGGCAGCACACCGTCCTGGAAGTACGCGCGCACCGTCTGGGCCGTGCACGTGGACGGCGCCGCCATGCTGGTGTGGCCCCACGACTTTTGCACGAGCACGACGGACCCGGGAAACACGGCGGCGTTGCGGTGGGCACTGCTCAGGGGCGTGACGTTGTCGGCCGTGTTGCCGATGAACAGAATGGGGAGGCTTGTGTTGGGCGGCGGGCCGGGCCACGGCGCCGTATAGCGGTAGCGCGGCCGGATCTGGCGGCCGATGCAGCCGCGGCGAAAGTGCGACGACGCGCCGCCGACATAGCGGCTAATGTTTTGCAGCTCGGCGGCATACGCGGCAAACGACTCGGGCGTGTCGTTGACGGCGTCGCCATCGGCACACGTAATGGCGAGAAAGACGTCGCCCCAGTTGCTGTCGGCGTCACCGAAGCCAGCGGCGGCGGGCTCCAGAGCGGCAGAAGCAGCCACGGCGTCGGGTGTCGAGCAAAACGCCGGCTGCAGCGGCTCCCCGTCGCCGGCCATGGCGTAAAACGGCCGGCCATCGCCCTGCTCGAGCGCGGCCATGACGGCGGCCAGCTCGGGGAACTTGTACAGCGGCCGGTAGAGCACGGTGCGCACGAGCACCTGCAGCTTCGAGTAGGTCACGAGCTCCGGCAGGATCGGCAGCTGACGCACAGGGTCGACGGCGTGGGCCGGGATCAGCACGGGCTTGGCCTTGAGCTGGGCCAGCAGGGCGACGAAGCGGTCGCGGATCGCAGCCGGCGACGACGACGACGACGACGACGACGTGGACCCGCCGGGGGTTGCAAAGGCGCAGCGGCCCGGCCCGACGTCGTGGCACAGCTGGAAAAACGCCTCCATGATGGAGTCGGCGTCCTCGAAAAAGTTGCGCTGGTCGAGGCGGTACCAGCTGGCATAGTCGACGTTGCCGTCGCTGACGAGGCGGTCGACGCGGTCGGGAAACATGGCCGCAAAGGTGCCGCCGAGCACGGACCCGTAGCTGATGCCCCAGTACTGCAGCTTTGTGTGGCCCGTGGCTTCGAGAATGGCCAGCATGTCGCGCGCATGCGACGCCGTGCTCAGGTGCTCCAGCAGGCCCGGCACGGTGGCGTTGACATGGGCCTCGCACTGGCGCGACAGAGCGTCAGCCTCTGCGTAGGACTCGTACACGAGGCCGGGAAAGGCGTCCACGACGTCGATGGAGGTCCGCTCCCAGTCGTGGCGTGTATGGGCAGAGCCCCAGCAGTCCACACGCGGGACCGATGCGTACACGCCTCGGGGATCAAAGCTGATCATATCCTGGTCTGTTAGTGAGGGTTCATGGCTGTGGACGAACCAGACTCACATGGTTGTCGCCGATAATGGTCTGCATTTCCTTGCCGTGGTCGACCAGGAAATCAACGCCGGAAGCACCCGGACCCTAACAAGTCAGTCATCCACCATAATCAAACACAAACACGAACGCACGCAACCACAACCACAACCACACACACACAGACTCACCCCTGGGTTGACAAAGACGGGCCCGCGATAGTCGTGCCGTGTCTTGGCCGGCAGCCGGATCACGGCAAGGTACACGCGCTGGCTGTCCGACGGCTCGACCCAGTCCATGGGCAGGTCCAGCCGTGCACACTCAAAGTCGCCGCCGTAGCAGGCATGCCACTGCAGGGCGCGGCTCGGCTCAAAGTCGGACCAGCCATACTCTCTCGGGATCATGGTCCGCAGACGACCGCCCGCGCCAGTGTTGGTGCCGATGCCGGTCAACGCCCAGAGCCCGGCTGCGGCCAGGAGGCATGCAGAGGCAATTCTACTTGTTTTTGCAGACGGCAGCCATCGTGTCGGCCTTGTCGTAGACGCGGGTGCCTGGCGTTCCAGCTCAATGACGCCCATGGTTTGTTGTTTTCTGCTTTCTGCTTTCTACTTTCTGCTTTCTGCTTTTTGCTTTTTGCGGTCTGTTTCTTGTCCTGCAGCTTCTTGCCCTGCAGCCTGCAGCAGTGGAAACTGGGGAGATGTCCCCCCCGACTTATTCCTCTTCCTATTTAAACTCCATGGCCTTTCTTACACACGATAAGCTTCGGCCCTGTTGGTGTTAGTGGCCGCACCCCGACTTGTTCTGATAAGGCACACATACGGAATATGCTGTCAACTGTGTCTTATCATTTCCGCAAATGGCTTGCGGTTTGCTGTTGGTCCCTGAATCTTCGAGCTGAAAGTTTTAGTCTGAATTTGCCCGTTGGCAGACCCTTTACCCTTTCTGCACCGGTGCCAGGGCAAATTAGGCGTAGCCGCTTTAGCTAGACGGGATGACGGATGCACGCGCATGCAGCAGTGCTCCTACAGAGAATGCTGGCTGCAGTCGACATTTTGCAAAAAAAAAGATAACAAGGTAGAAGATACCGAAATGGGCAAATTAACTTGTCAAATGGCCAAAGTCAAGATAGCGTACTTTGTACAAGACAGGTGGGGATGGACGGGCCGGGCATTGCGGAGTACATACGGAGCATCGGTTAAATTTGAAGAGCTGGAGTGGTGTGGGAGAATCCGGAGACGAGGCATCACGACGTGGCATGAGAAAAGGAGGGTGAAGAGGAGGGAGGATCAGGATTAGGAGGAGATATTATGAGGTGGAGGAGGGGCAAGGGAACGCGTGGTATGCAGAGGAAAGCGCGCCTGGTTGCGCCTGCCTTCTAGCGATGGTGTGTCCGTTGCACTTTCCGTATTGATCTTTCTTGCTATCATGCTATCCGATAGCATACTTGCGCACACCTTCTTGATCTTGCATTCCGTCTTCGGTCAAGGTTATTGATTACTAATTGGTTTATTGAAAGTAGGTGAAAAAGTAACAGATGTTATCATTCCACTTGACACTTGATTGATATGCTGTGTCTCAAAAATAAAAAGCTGGCATCTGACCTGAGATGACTTTTTATCAGAGTTACTTGATTATCGGATCAGATCACGGAGGGACATGCACAGCATCTGCCCAGTCGCTGACGTGTGTCTTGCAGCTCGCTGTCCTTGGCCTCGGGTGAGTTTCTGTATATTTGAACGAGGTACCGCAAAGACAAGGGATGAGCATGTATTTGCTTGTACTTTTTCGCATATCAATAACAGCAGTCTCTTGTACATGTTTGTATCTCAGTAGGAAAGTTGAACAGTAGACAGTAGTGAAATAATATGGTATATGGGTATCGTTGAGATGGAAAGACAGAAAAAAAACAAATAAGCCACCCAAAGTCAAACTCGTAAAACATCAAGAAATCAAACGCTGCCGCAAAAGCTCAAACACTACCGCAAAGATCAAAGCACATCACCAAAACTGCAGCCGGATAATGCTAAACAGCATGTTCTGCAGCACGTGCACCGTCACGGCGACGCTCGTCGGCAGCAGCTCGGGCCACACGGCCAGGTCCATCTTGGCCTCGGCGACGACGCCGATGCCGTAAAAGAAGCGGATCAGCCCCGAAACGACGACGGCCGCGCCCAGCTCGCAGGCCCAGGCCACACCCGACGCGTAGAGCGTGAAATTAAAAGTGTAGCCGTTTTCCAGCAGGGCCTCGTCGTCAAAGGCAAAGTACGGGTAGACGTCGCGGTTGGGGCCCATGTGCAGCACGACGAGGCTGCCCAAAAACGCGAGCATGCTGGCATTTTCGGCGACAAAGCGCACAAAGACGTTGCGCACGCACACTTTTTGAAAGGCACCGTACGACTGGCCGTTGAGCCCGACGGCGCCCAGCAGACGGTGGGTCCAGGGACACATGAGCAGCGGTGTCAGGACAATGAGCGTCGTGGACGACAGCATCTGCAGATAGACGACCTGGGATGGCGAGCGCAGGCGCACATAGAGGGCGCGCACATAGGTCTGGTAGGTGAGCATAAAGTAGAGCTTAAAGACCCAGCCGAGCGGGTAGCTGCCGACGCGCTCGCCCTGGCGGCCGCCGAGGATCCAGGCGGTCAGCATGTCGAGCAGGAAGACGGTGACGGTCCAGGCGTAGACGTAGGCGACGGCATAGGCCGTGGTGTGGTGCATGTCGGGCAGGGCGGCGAGAAAGAGCGAGGCCGAGGCCTCGCCGAGCACGTAGACCAGCAGCGACGTGAAGAGGGCGCCCATGAGCCAGAGGAAGCGCACAAAGCTGGACGGCAGCCAGTGGTCGGCGGGGGGGCGTCGCACGGCCGGGGAAGCCGGATGGCTGAGCAACGACGACGTCTCGTGGAGGCCGTCGTCAAACGAGAGTGCCACGGCAGCACGACGGGGTCCTCCGACACCGACACCGACAGCGTCATCGGTGCTGTCACCGGTGCTGTCACCGGTGCTGTCAGTCTCCCTTCCATGCCAAAATGGTCCGAGAAACCCCCCATTTCGCCGGCTTACTGCCGCTGGGGCCTGCCGCCGCTCGTCCTCGCCCGTCCACAGCGCCGTCGTGAAAATGCGCTGCGTGTCCGACAGCATGTGTCGCAGCTTGCGGTGGCGCTCGTGCAGCAGCAGCAGCAGCAGCGCGGCGGCCACGGGCATCGCCATGACGGCAAACGTCCACGTGACCCAGGCGGTGTTGCGGCTGGCCAAGAACGCGGCCGGCGGCACGCCAAAGAAGACGCCGGCGGGCACCACCAAGGAAAAGGCGGCCAGCAGCGACACGCTGAGGGGAAAGCCGAGGGTGGACGGCCACCAGTTGAGGCTATATAAATTAAACACCTTGGTGATCCAGACCAGGGCCGTCAGGTTGTAGGAGCCGTAGTAGACGAGCAGGAAGTACCAAAAGTTGATGCGCACGCGGGCCTCGCCGTGGCCGGGCGTGCGGTGCTTCTTTGTATCATCATCGCCGCCGTCGTCGTCGAAATAATCACCAATCGCATACTGCGGAAACGGAATGGCACACCAGGCGACGGCGAGCGCGGCCGGCAGCACCACCAGCAGCAGCCAGCCAACCCACCAGCGGTCGACGGCGCGGCGCACCGTGGCGTTGCGGGGCGTGATCCAGAGGTTGCGCAGGTGCCGGCCAAAACGCACGGCCACGCGGCGCACCCAGCGCACGACGCGGCGGCCGCCATAGCGGTAGCGCGAGCAGGCCCGGCGGAAGCGGCGGAAGCGGCGGAGGCGTTGTCGACGGCGGCGTGGCGGTGGACGCTGCGTGCGTGTACTTAACAGGTACCGCTGCGAGGGTGGTGCAGTCTGTGATGGATCGACAGTGTCCGTCTCGTCGTCGTCGTCGTCGTCGTCGTCGCTAAAGCTGTCGTCGTCTTCCTCCTCGCTAAGATCATCGTCGTCGTCGTCCTCCTCCTCCTCCTCCTCCTCGTCTTCACCAACATACCCCGCCGCTGCTATCGCACCATAGCCCGTGTCATTGTAAAACCCATGTCCAGCCGCGGCAGGCTGCCCACGCCCCATCGCCGTCCATCCCACGCCCCGTCCCCGTCGGGGCCCGCCGGCAGCAAACGGCGACGGCGTGCGCGAGGGCGGCGCGTTCCAGTACGGTCGCTGCTGCGCCGACAGCAACGGCGTCGGCTGAGACCGCGTCGGCTGAGACCGCGTAGAGGGCGCAACTAATGGTGGTGGGGGGTGCCCGCCGCGTCCGAGCGACTGGGGCACGACGGCGCGGAACCGGCCGACCAGCAGCGGCGACGTCTCGGGACTGGGCAGCCGCGGGTTGGTCTCGGCCCCGAGCGTAAACGAAAAGAACTCGGGCATTTGGAGTTGTCTATTGGAAGCCGAGCATATCGCGCGTCCGGGCGCGGAGCTGGGAACGAACGGTGTGTTGAGTGTTGAGCCAAGCGCCAGTAACTTGGTAGGTCATGGGTCGAGGGCGATAAGATAAGGGGATCTCGATCGGCGGTAGTAGTGGCGGTAGTGGCGGCGGTAGTGGCGGCAGTGGTGTAAGGCAGGTGGTGTTGTTTTGACTTGTATTTGAACAACAACTCGTAAACGATTATGAACAGGTGAAAGAGAATAAGGAATAGATTGGCAAAACAATAAAAAAGATGCATAATACAAGAAACGGTAGAGGTAGAAAATAGAAGAACAGGTAGAATATACAGAAGAAATAATGAATAAAAACAAAAAAATATATGAAAATGGAGAAGATAATATGAAAATGAAAACAAGAAAAACAGGTGAATGGTACAATAGCAAAGAAATCTTCAAGAACAGAAATAAAGAGGCATGGACAATACCCCTCTATCATAGAAACAACGGCTTTGTGAAGCCACGACAAACAATGAACATGACAACCATGAACAAAACACCCATGAACAAGACACCCATGAACAAGAGAACAAGATCCCAGGACGCCCAAGAACCAAGATTCAAAACTGCAGCTTCAAAAGTCAAAACTGCAGCTTTGTTCACAGCCACTGCTGACCGACTCTATATAAACCCGTCCAATGCCAGTCCTGTTCCAATCCCACCACTCATCACTCATCACTCACCACTTGTCGCTCATCCTTTGTCCTCATCCTCATCCTCATCCTCATCACAGAGGACTCAACAGGTAAGCAGGTAAGCAAAGGTAAGTAAGTCAGTCCCGTCCTCTTCACCAAACCACCCAACTCCCAACACCCATCACCTACTCCCATCACCATGGCCTCCCTCTCCCCCGAGTCCTACCTCGTCCGCGTGGGCGGCGGCCCCACCTCGGCCACCCTCGAGATCGGCCACGCCGCCCACCGCCTCTACACGCTGCTGACCACGAGCCGCAACCCGCAGCCGGGCGCGCGCCTCTTTGCCTTTCGCGGGTTTGTGCGCCTGATGATGCACCACAGCCGGGTTCTGTTAGCGGGGGCTGATGGCTGTCCCATGGGCTGTCATCATCACAGCTGCTGGTACCGCGCCGACGAGCGCAACCGGGCGGTCCTGGCGGTGCTGCGGCACCTTGCGGCGCTGCACCGCCAGGGTGAGGCGGACACGGGCATGGTGGACCGGTTTGACCCGGCGCAGGCGAGCGGCGGCGGCAACGGGGCGGCCGACATGGCCATGGCGAAGCTGTACTCGATGCTTTTTTAATGATTGGTAAGTCAGTTGGCGAGTGGTGGTAAGTGAGTGGTGCAGTGATCTTTTTTTTTTCTTTTTTCTTTTTTCTTTTTTCTTTTTTTTTCGTTCCTAGTTACAACTTCAAATTCAAAACTATAAACACAATTATGTAAAATGTCATTCATACAAACTAAACACAAATCATGCAAATACCAACCCCTACAGCTCATCATTGTACTTCTTCCGCAGCGCCTCCGCCCCGACCTGCACCTGCGCCTTGGCCCAGTCCAGCGTGTTCCAGAACCCTTGCGCCGCCTTGGCGTACAGCGTGCCCGCCGGCGACGACGTGCCGTACCGGAAATACGTCGCCTGCTGCCGCGCAAACGCCCGCAGCTCGTTGGGCGTCGACCCTTGCGGCACCGCAATGCCGTAGCTGTCCAGGTAGGCCTTGATCTCGCTGTCGCTCCACGTGTCAAACACATTGTCCTTGGCCGACTGCAGCGTCTGGCCCAAAAACGTCTTGGCCGCCTCGTACTGCGCGCCGCCCGTCTTGGCCGCCGACGCATAGTACGCCTTGGCCGCCTTGGCCAGGTCGTCGCGCGCCGCGCCCGCCGTGCTCGCCATTTTGGCCGCTGCCTCGTCGCCCGTCGCCGCCAGGTATTTTTTCAGCGTCGCCGCCGACAGGTCGTCAAACGTCCAGGCCGACCAGCCCGACGCCGCCTTGTACGCGTTCTTGCGCACCAGCGCGCGCAGCTCGTCGACCGAGGTCCGCTGGGGCACCGGCACGCCGCGGGCCTCGAGGAACGCTTTCAGGCGGCTCTCGCTCCACGCGTCCACGGCGTGCCCAAACGCGGCCGACGCGGCGTCGTGTGCGGCGTCTGTGGCCCGCGCATACTCGTTGCCGGCGCGCGTCGTCGCCGCACCAAAGGCGTCGCCCGCTTTGTCCGTGGCCGCTCCAAAGGCTTCGCCTGCCTTGTCCGTTGCCGTATCACGCAAAGCTTGGGCCCGCCGCCGCCGGATCAGCGCGCGCAGCTCGTTGGTGCGCGTGCCCTGCGGCACGGCAATGCCGTTCCGGTCGGCAAACGCTTTGAGCTGCGACGCGCTCCACGCGTCGAGCATTGTGTCTGACAGATTCTCATACGCCTGCTGCACGGCCGACTTCGCACGCTTCGCCTCGTCCTCGAGCTGCAGGTGCGCCAGGTACGCGTTGCGCCGCACCGACGCAATCAGGCGGTCGCGCGACGACGGCTGCGGCGCCGGCACGCCGTGCTTGTCGAGCCAGACCTTTAAGTCGGAGTCGGTCCACGTGTCGTACAGCCAGTTGCCCGGGTAGCCGACGGCCTGGTGCGACTTCTTGGCGGCCGCCTCGTAGTGCTGCCGCGCCTGCCGCAGCAGCACGTCGCGGTCGCGCGGCTGCGGCACGGGGATCCCGTGGCGGTCGCAAAAGGCCTTGAGCTGGTTGTCCGACCACGAGTCCAGGATCCAGTCTTTGACGTGCGCGTACGCCGCCGACGCCTGGTCCTCGGCCTCGTACCACGTGCTGCGCACCTGGTCCAGCAGCCAGTTTGTGTCTGTCTCCCGCGCCGCGTCGACGGTCACGCTCTTCTTGTCCCGCAGGTACGCCGCCAGCTGCGCGGGCGTCCAGCTCGCGTACGGCACCACGTGCCGGTCCCAGTTCTGCTGCACCAGCTCGTGCAGGTCCTGCCGGTTGGCCGTCTTGGGGTGCTGGATGCCGTGGTCGTCGAGCCAGCTCTCGAGCTCCGTCTTGTGCCACTTGTTGTACGCCGCCCGGCCCAGCCACGAGTCGGCCAACGCCATGCCCGCCAGCGGCAGGAGGAGTAGTGAGAGTTTCATGGTGTGTTGTATAGTAGGTGAGGGTAAGTTGGATGAAGATGAGGTCAGTCAGATGAAAGGAGGGGAAAGAGAGAAGAGGAGAGGAGAGAAGGAAGGTGCGACTGGCTCTTGTATACCACCCAGGCAGTCACGTCACTTGGTCCTTCCTGCTACCAGCTTCTAGGCATGACGGCACCACCCCGCGGTACTTCTGCCTGGCCTGACTGCTGCCAGTCAATATTAGTGTGCCATCTCGATGCGTTTGCCCGTCTCCATCTCCCTGTCTCAGTGTCTTTGTTTGTGCTGTTAAGCTGTTGGCATTCCTGCCTGGATGACGTCACGTTGCATTATGTAATCCCACCGTCATCACTCGTACTTGTAGACCGGTCTAGCTGTTTTAGCTGTCATTCTGCTGTTGAGAATACAGGTACAATTTCCTGATAAATGGTATATCCGTAACAATGCCAACTAATCCCCTGAACAAATAGATACGTACAAGAAACGAAACGAAACAGCTAAATAAGTGACGCCTGACTAACAATGCTTGACTGTACATCCCATCTGCCACCACCCTAGCTGCTTTTCGAGGCACCCTTCTTGGGCTCATTGTCGCTGTCCTCCTCTTCATCATCGTCGTCGTCGTCGTCGTCGCTGCCCACGCTGTACTGCTGCTGCTCGGCCGCAACGTCGGCCCGCACCGTCCGCGCCGGTAGGTCGTCCAGCTCGTTCTCGTCAAAGTCGCCCGCCTCCAGGTCGCGGCTGTTGCCTGCCCGCTTCATCCGGAAGTTGTCCAGCCGCGAGATACCGTTGCCGTTGCCGTTGCCGTTGCTCCCGCCGTTGCCGCCGCGGATGCCACTCGAACCGTTACTCAGCGGCAGCCGCGTGTCCGACAGCGACGGCCCGCCCGACACCCCCTGGTAGCCCGCGCGGCTGGCCTTGCGCCGCTCGCGCCACACGTACCAGCCCCAGGCCGACGCCGCCGCCGCCACAATTACCAGCACCACCTCGCCGCTCTTGCGGTACGCCTGCCACTTGGCCTCGTCCAGCTTGGCCTGGTCCTCGGCCGGCGGCGGGGTAGACGTAGTACCATTGCCATGGCTGCCCCCCACCGTCGTATCTTTGCCCTTTTCGCCATCGAGCCGCGAGTCGGCCGGCGTGCCGCCAATGCTGCTCAGGTCCACGCCCATGACGCGGTCCAGCATGTCGCGCGACCGCCGCGCATAGTCAAACGGCACCATGTGCGACGAGTTGTAGAACAAAATGTACGTCAGGTTGCGCGCCTCCTGCCAGAAGCCAATGGTCTCGCCCTCAAAGGTCCACTCGCGCCGCGGTGCCCAGTTGCCCGGAGACACCTCGAACCCTTTGCCGCCGTTCCACGCCATGTTGCTAATCAGCGACTCGGTGCCCAGGTGGTTGCAGATCAGGTCCTCGGCGCCCGAGAACAGCACCGTCGGCACCTCGGCAATGATCTCGGGCAAGAACGTAATCGACGCCTTGCTCTCGCGGTCGCGGAACTGCGAGCCCACGTTGCCGTTGCACTCGCTCCAGCCCGTGTTCTTGTTGGGGTTGACGTGCAGCGCCTCGGTCACGTCCTTGCGCCGCAGGTACGGCGTCAGGTACTTGAGGTCGGGCGGCCAGTTCATGCCGCAGCTCGGGTAGCTGTCGCGCAGCCGCACGTCGTACATGTTGACGCAGTCCTGGTCGTCGCCCTTGTTGCGGTTGGTCAGCTGCAGAATCATCTGCAGGATCGACTCGCACGCCGACGTCGCCACGTTTTGCGCATTGTCGTTGACGGCCAACTCCTTGAGGCACATGCGGCGCTGCTGCTCGAGCTTCTGCGCCATGTCCGAGTCCTTGGGCACGAGCCCGCGCTCGTACGCGTAGTCGAGGTACGCCTCGTACTGGTCCGTCGGCGAGATCCAGCCGTTGCCGATGAGCATGCCCTTGAGCTGCCACTGGTGCTTGGTGGCCGGCAGCTTGTTGCGAGCCAGAATGTACTTTGCAATGTACGGCAGGTGCTGGCCGGCAAACGACTCGCCGGCAATGTAGAGATCGTCATGTTCGTACTCGGGGAACAGCTCAAACCACTTTTCCAGGAACTGGATAAACTGGTCGGCCATCTCGTCCAGCTCGTGCACGTAGCTGTTGGTGTCGACATAGCTAAAGCCCGTGCCGACGGGGTTGTCGACAAACAGCACATTGGCAAACTCGTTCCAGGCGCCGTCGTTGTACTCGAGCGTGTTCTCGTCCTTCATGCGGTAGGGGCCCAGCTCCATCATGGCGCCGTCCTCGGAGCTGCAGCCGGGCCCGCCGTTGAGCCAGATGACGGTGCGCTGGCGGTTGGCAATGTGCTTGTTCTGGAAATGCCAGAAAAACATGTTGCCATTGTGCTCGGGCGTGATCTCAATGTGTCCGGCGTGCATCTTGAGCAGCGGGCCGGGCGGGGCGCCGGGCAGCGAGTGCACAAAGTAGTCGCCGGCCGACAGGGCCTGCGCGCTGCCGACGAGCGACGTCACGGCCACGGCGGCTGTTGTCACGAGCTTGGCCGGCCACCGCCATGCTGACGATGGAGGCCGCGCGGCCATGTTTGGGTGGGGGAGGGAGGGAGGATTTTTTTGGTCGGAGGGCGGGCTGCGATTGCTGTCGTCGAGCAATGTCGCGGTTGTCTGGGTGCTGTCAAAGGGATGACCGAGGGTGAAAAAAGAGCAGATCAAAAGGGGAGCGTCTTGGTAAATCGTCTTGGTGTCGTCTTGGTGTCGTCTTTGGGCGGGTCGTAATAGGGGAGGTCAGGGGTCTGCAAGAACGACCAGCGGAAAAGAAATCGAGAAAAAGACGAGGAAGACGAAATGCAAGATAAAACGAAACGGTTCTTCGAACTCTAGCGAAAAGAAGCAGAGAGTTGAAGGGTCAAAAAAGAAGAAAAGTAAACGAAAGCAAGCTGTCCAGAGTCAAGCTGCTAGCGGTGCGCAAGTGCCGCAGTGGGATCCGGCACTCCAATCGGCGGCCAGATACAGACCAGATACTCGTAGACAGGCGGCACAAAAGGCAACACAAAACACAAGAGACAAAACCAGTGATGCTTTCGACACCAGAACTCGCGATGTTGACGGAGAGCAAGTAAATACTACTCGTACTCTAGTGAACATTCCAATATAGGAGAGAGCAGCCCAGAGCGGCTGCCTTAACGGAGTAGGTGTCCTTGTGGAAGGTGCGACCGATGCGCCACCCAAAAAAAGGCCGCCCGGGATTGGATGGCAGTGGAGCTGACGACGGACTACTGAGTTACGGAGTACTCCAGGTTGGTTGGTTGGTTGGTTTAATTTAGTCGCCTCGTGTTGCCTCCTAATCAGGGCTTGTGGGCGGGCTACCTAGGCCTATCTTCTTGTAGTGGATTAAGTACAAATTTGTATCGGGCGTCACGTGTGTGCGCGAGGCGCTAGGGCTTGCCCTAGCGCTACGCGCCCGTACGCGTTCCCGGTTATATTCAAGGGCGTCTCGGGCCTGCAATGCCCGAGGATCTCCGGTGTTTGGGGCGGGGTTTAGGGGGTTGCCCGTTGCCGTTAAAAGTTCCGTAGGGGTACGCTATAGCTAGGTACGACCGGCTACTACGTCCTCTTAATAGTAAGGGTAATAAAAGTAAAAATAAAGATAAAATAAATAAAGTTGATAGGTAAAATAAAGGAAAGTAAAAAAAGAAAGTAGAAAAAGAAAGTAAGCTGGGCGTAGTTAAGGTCCCGGGTTCTAAGGCCTTATAACGGCCGCCCTCGCGGCGCGCCTAGCGGTATCGCGTAGCCCGACGCGGTATTACTATTTCTTTTTGGGGAAGGATTTATAAAGCTTAACTACCGTTACTAAGGCTTAGTATAAGGTAAGGTTTTTAAGAGCGCGTTTAAGGTAACGAGAGTATACTTTAAGGGTATCGGATATCGTTAACTTTTTATCGTATGTTGGCTATAGGAAACGAGCTTTCCGGGTAGTTAGGTAATAAATAAGAGTAGGGCTATTTGGACTGTGTTTTCGGGCTATTAGGACTGTAGTATATAGGGCTTGGCATTTTCTAGCGTTCTAATTGGCTAGTCCTTATCGCCCCTTATCCGTAGCCCTTAGTAACGGTACAAATATACGCTAATCCCTATTAGTCGACTACTTAGCCACAATCCAGCCTTTACTAGCTATATCTATGCCTCTACTATCCTCGTCATACTCGTACTAACCATCTAACTATCGCGACTTTTTCATCTATACACCGCATCCTTCACACCGCATCATCAGAATTCATTTACTATATACCTATATCGATACTAAATCCTAAGATTATCGTACCTTTATTTTTTCCGCTGAAATACGTATTTTTTAGTACTATTTACGATCTTGTAGCTTGCCGCGATGCCGATAATCAAGCCATACCTTTCCGAGGATAAGGATAACGACTCCTCCCTCCCCTCTCTCCTCCCTCCTTAACGCGCCCTTTAGTATCGCCCTCCTAGTACGTACCGACTAATGGCTGGCCCTTTATACAGTTTATTTGAGGAGCTTTTGCGAGAGTTATAATAGTAGGCTATATTAGGTGGTTTTGTAGTGGTCAAAAGCCGCTCTTCGAACAAAAACCCTAATAGCTAGTATATACGGTACGACGTAGTATGTACTAAGGCGAAGCCTTAAACATCTAATACAAAAACACGTAATACGACGACGTAAAAGGCTAGATATACTTGGAAAGTTATCGTTACCTTTTCAAAAAAAAAGGGAGGATAAGGGTTTAGAATTGACGTAACATATACTTATACTAGCCACGGCGCATTTCAAAACGAGACCGCTATCGTAGCACTCCGGGAACTCACGCCGGATATAAAAAAACTCATCGCTACTATACATATTATACCGGGGACGAAGCGCCGGGATATCTATACCGCGCTACGCGCGAGCTTCCCCGACGCTATCTTTATCGACAAAAATGTAGGCAACTACTAATAAACTCTACGCCGTTTTAATTTAAAAGGCTATACCCTTACGCAATACGTTATTAACTACCTCTAACAAAATAACGTTTTCCACGTCGTTGAATACGAGATACAAGGCGAATCCCGCGTCTTTAAATACCTCTTTTTCCTCCTCCCCTAGCAAGTCACCGTATAACAACGTTTTCCCGATATCCTTTCACTCGACTATACTTACAAAACACAGAAGTACCGTTTACTACTTTTTTAGGGTACCGCGCTTAGTAATACTAGGCAATCGATACCTCTTTTCTTTAGATTCGTACCGGTAGAGAAAACAAAGTAGTACGAGTAGCTTATCTCTTACGTCGAAAAAGCTAGGCAAAAATTCGACATTACTCTCCTAACTACGGTTATTACTAATTGCGAAAATACTCTAAAGCTCGCTCTCTCCCGCTAAATGCTTACTATACCGTAATAATTCTATATTTTTTACATTAATGCCAATATTATCCTAAATATTAAGAACAAATAGAAAAAAATATATTCGGGGGAGGTACTTAAGCCTTTTAATCCGCCAAATACTTATAACCTGTAGGCGCCTTCTACGCCTAGTTATTTACTAGCAAAAATCGCTAATACCCGGCAAGGCTTATTCGACTTGTAGAAGTATATAGCGTTTTTGTCTACTTAGGAAATGTTTGACGAGGCGTAGTAACGTATAAACGGCGAGTTTGCTCGCTAAGTACCCTTTCTTACATATATTCGGCAGTAGTATATCCGTATCGTAGATTAGTAGGTAAAGTACCGGATTTCCCGCTTTAAAAACTATAAGTAACGTACTATATCTCCTACCGAATTATCGTACCGCTTATTAAAAAGTTATCTTGCCTACGGTAACGGGGATATAAAACAAATCTTCAATATAATACTCGCCGTAGTCAAAAGTAACGAGATCCGTATTACTACTACTTTGGCCAAGCAAAAAGAGCGTTTAAAGACTAATTGCCTCGATAAGTATTAGCTTGGCGATATCGGTATAAATACTACGTACTCGTACGTAGATCTTATCCTTAAATAATATCGCTATGCCCTCCTTTTATAGCAAAATGCGCGTTACGACCCCCCTTTACTACTTAAACGGTATACGTATACGTTCGAGTATTAGTTTAGGATTCTATACGCCTATATAATTTTGGTGTACTTAGGGAATAGGTAACCGCTTTTAAAACAAGATGTCGACCGTTACTAGTAGCTAGAAACTAGTTTAGTATATTCTCCTTATATTTTTATTCCTTTTGCTTTATAACTAATATTTATAGGTTAATAAAGACCCTTTACTAAATATTAAAGAGCTAAAAGTAGTCGTTAATTTACGTAGGCGCCCTCGTAATAAAGGCCCTTTTAGTAACGAAATTAGCTTTTTCCTATTATAATAGTCGTAATAGCTCCCTCCTCGTTCTACGATGCCGGTCGGGCGCTATACAACTGCCTCCTTGAGGCGCCGCCCGTCGGAATAGGAGGCGGGCCGTAGTCTAGCGAGGATAGATAAGGAGGATGAAGCGGATGTCGCCGCCTTTTTGATTTTTACTGGTATAACTTTGCCGGATCGTACCGTAATATCTAAAGTACGCGAGAGGGTAGTAATTAACCTAGATTATATACTAGAAAGCGTACTTGTAAAGGATTTAGACGATAATATGGTTTGTATTAGATCTCGTACTATTATAAAGGGAGAAGGAGGGGATAGTAGAAAGACTACTAAGCGTTTGCGTATTTGAATTCCTTTGTTGTTTGTTTACATACGCTCAATCGGGACTAGTGTATTTTCTCTTTTATCGGTAGGCCTACTTATTTGTACCTACAGTCTAGGTAGCCCGAAAATATAGTCCAAATAGCTTTACTTATAATATAACTTTTTCGTTTATATTTTTATACTTAAGGGTTTATTAATAGCCGCCTTAGGGGACGTAAGCTTTTTATATTTACTACTAAAGGTTTCTCGGCGGATACTCTAAATTATATCGTATCTTTTGCGTTACCTCGTCTTAATCTTTATAGCTAGGTTAAAAACTAAAGGGATTTAGACGCGTTTTTATAGCGTAGTAAGATCCGTAGTAACGAGTTTAGCTAGTTCGTCCGCCTTATCGTTACCTAGGATATCGGTATACCCTAGGTACTAAATATACTAAACTATATAGTACCGGGCTAGCTATTTAAATACGATAAAAGCTTACTAAGAAAAGTTTAAGGGCCTAAACTATATCCCTTAAATAACTCCCGTATTATTTAAATATACTTAAAAATAGTAGCGTAACCGGTTAAAATATACTATAGCCGTCTTAAAGCCGCGTAATACGGCGATCGCCTCCGTATTAAATACTATTAAATATAAGTATATTATTACGCTATAAGTAAGGTATAGCGTAGTCTCGGTACTTTTATAAATAGCGTAGCCGTACTTTACGGGGTATACTACGTTAGGTTTAGAGTTAGCTAAACCGTCTAGAAAAATAATAATATTATCGGGGCGACGGGTTAGTAACTATCGTTTAAAGCCTTTTAAAGCCTAGCTCTTAGCAACGCCGTAAGTCGGATCTTAAAGTACCCCGTAGTAAAGTCTCGGGCGGATAATAAACGGTTGGGGAGGCTACGGTAAGTCTCCCGTAATAAGCTAAATACTAGTAATAGTTCGTATTAGTATACTAGATAACCGGCCCCGTTAACGTATAAGGATAATCGTACGGCGGACGAGTAGATAAGTAAAATCGATTATAAGGACGCGTTACCGGAAACGGAGTAGTTCTATCTTTAAAGCTACCTTAGCGGTTAGGATCGTAGCCTTTTAGTAAAAATTATACCGCGGTATAGTACGTTATATAAAAAGTATAACGCGATAAGTAATATTAATAATTCTTTAGAACTAAAGAATATATTAACTAAGGCGGGTCGACGTCGTAGGTTTAGGGTTTCCCGGGCTTATACGTACGAGTAGTTTACGTATAAGCTTTCGACGGCTATAGTACTAAATATATACTTTATATACTAATATTAGGATTACATATATTATTACCGCGAGTCGGAAAAAGTTAGGGAGGGGGCTATATTTTATATTAGCTAAGTATTAGAAGTAGTTAACGATTTTAGCGGCTACTACGTACCGCTCGTCGACGTAGCGTCTAAACGTTAATTTTCTATCGAACCAAACGCCGAGCTAGCGTAGTCCTATATATAGTATAGTACTAAAGGGTAAAGGCGTTAGTAAGATAAAAGTATCGTCTCTTAGACGGATAGGAGGGTTAAAATTATCCCGTACTTTAGTAATATAAAGGAGCTCGTATTTCTTTAATATAAACCCGACCTTATTCTTATCGCCCTAGTCTTTAACTCGCTTAAAGTCTTAGGATAGCTAGTCTACGTTCCTAGCGAGGCTCCGGTTTAAGCGTACGATAGCGACGTCGTCGGCGTAACCGAATTAAATATAGGAGTCGATACGGAAGAGTTCGGCGATATATAGTATAAAAAGGAGGGGAGACTAAGGGCTACCTTAGGGGGTACCGTACGCGAGGGGTTTAGGGGGCGTAACGTAGTTGTCGAGCCGTACTTAGATTTACCTATCGTATAAGAAGGCTTATACGAGTTTAACCGTATTTAAGTACTATCTTTACTCTAAAAGTCGTTTAAAGAAGCAGCGATAAAGCAAAGTATCGAAAGCTCCCTAGATATTTAGGGTAAAGAGTAAGACTTGTCTATATTAGTAGAACGCCTACTCCGTATCTCCTACGAAGTAGGCTAGTAAGTTAATAGCCGACCGACGAAGTAGTACTTTTATTTATTAGAGGCTAAGGATTTATACGTTAACCGTAGCCGTCGTTATACGCCTAGTTATTAGCCGTTCGAATCCCTTACTAATAATAAAGATAAGTATAATAGGTCGTTAGGATCGCGGGTACTTAAGCTCTTTTTTAGGCTTAGGTAATATTACTACCTTTACTAACTTTTAGCGGGCGGGGAAGTACTAGTATACTAGGTACGCGTTATATACTCTCGTTAGCCGTAATTTAAGTACGTTTTATACGTATTTAAGTATAATAATAATAATACCGTCGATACCCGAAAAAGTACTCGTAACTTAAACAGTATAGTATATTACCTCCTCCTCCGTCGCGGGTTTAGTATAGTCTAGTACTTTACTCGGCGTAGGTAGTACTTCGATAAGGGGGTTAGATAGTAAGTCGTTAATAGCCGAAAACCTTTTATAAGGGAATACTAAGGTAAGATAAAATAGCTTGGCCGTAAGGATAAACTAGTGAAGAAAAAAATATTGATACTAAGGTAAGGGTTAGAAAGTTATAAGACTTTTACTTACCGAGCTAACTACGAGTAGCCGGCGAGGCGCTCTTTTATATCGTACGTTTAAAAAAAACTTTAACTACGTACGATCGGTAGGAGCGTACTTTACATAAAAGTTAACGACTAAGGGTTAGCCTTAGGGTTTTGCCCTTAGTCGTACTACGATTCTTTTACGCTTGGTTTTTATAGAGCCGTCGCGGACTTATCGGCGATTATACGCCTACAAAGGGCGGACGGCTTTTTCTTTTAACTATTACTAACTTATCGGTAGCCGTGTACCTAAATGAGCGGATAGTTTTTTTTTTTTAGTTATCGTTAACCTATCGGCGATTATACGCCTAGGTAAACTAATAGTTACTAGTGTATAAAGCTTACTTTATTATAAGGGAGTATCCTTTATACTATCCCCCCCTTTTAAGGCGACGTCCCGGCGTATACTTAGGTAAAGGTAAGCGTTTTACGTATAGCTATTTTCTATCGTAAGGAAAGATCTTTTAGAGTAAAACCTTGGGTACTATTTTAGAATAAGTTTTGTATAAAAGTATATAAGTATTTTGCGTGCGGCTATTTCTCGTTTTGAAAAGTTTTGTAGGAGTCGGGACTTTAATACTATTATAGGATAGGCTTCGTATAATAGCCGGCGACTAATTACGACTAACGGTTTTTTAGAGTGGTCGGCCCGGATAGCCTTTAATATAGGTTATAGTAGTTCCTTTGTTTATAAGGCTAAGAAAAGTGGGCCCGTGCCTTTTTCTTACTTCGAGCCTATTTTGATCTCGTGGAATAGTCGTTAAAAAAATACTTTTCGGGGCGGTTTACCCGTTATCCCCCCCTTTTATATAAGCCGTCTCGGCGACTTATTTATTAATACTCGGGGAGTATACGTTATATATAGAGTAGTAGTTAGGCGGGTTTTTACGTAAAAAAGGTTACGATCGAGGTAAAAGATAGTTTAGAACGAGGTAAAAGGTAGCTTATAACGAGGTAAAAGAATCGTTTACTAGTGAATTTATTAAAAGGTTAAGAATTTTTATTACTTAGTAACGTAGGCGTATAAATACCGAGTTTCTTACCGGTCTTTTATAGAATCTTATTTTCTTTTTACAAGTTAGTTATTAACTTTTACGCTTACAATATATTCCCGACTTTAATTCTCGACGAAATTATTTAATAGTTTACCCTTAACGGGGTATATTCGGCGGCGGACGTAATATTTATTATAGCTAACCCGGGTCCGGCTATTAAGTAAAAGGAAAACCCTATTCCTAGTAAAGGCGGCGAGCCTTACGTTTATTACGTTTTTTATATACTAGGGAAGGAGGGAGTTATAAAGGGTTTTTATATCGCCTCGTTTAGCGGGAAATGTGTAGCGTGTACGGCTAAGAATAAACGGTACTAAGCTGTAAGTTTGCTTTTTTTAACTAAATATTATAAGGATATAAACTAACTTGTATAGTTCGTCCCGGCCTTACGCTTACTAAGTTACTTCGTATAGTACGCGTAGTCCTAGTAATAGCGGGCCGAGAGGGCGGCGAGCGGCGGCGGGGACCGGGTATTCTTAAAAAGCGATACTCGTAGCCTCGTTTTCCGGTGTCGGGTCTTTGTATAGCTATTAGCGGTAGCTTCTCGTACGTAGGAACGTAACGCCGAAGAGCTACCGCTTTTAGTAGTTAGCGACTTATCCGGTTTTTTAAAAGCTTAAACGGCTTTTATTTTATAACGGAGCGGTAATGTTTTACTACGGCGGCTATTTATTATAAACGTAGTAGTATACCCGTTACTATTTACGAAAGACGAAGAACGTACCGTTTACGGTATTTTATAAGTTAAGGGCCTTTTTTTTTAAAACTAGGCCGAGGGCGTTCCTTTTAAGTCGTAAATATAGTTAGGCCGAGCGATTACTCGCCTTATAAGTTTAGTTGTTATAGGCTAAGGGCCCTAGCGTAGCGTACGACTACGCCGTACGCCGACCTTAGTAGGTAAGAGCCCTCCTAGGTTACATAACCCTGGACCGCGTACGTAAGGAGGCGTCGGGTAGGTTACCTGACGAGGGCGGATACCTTTAGACCCCCGCGGGCGTCTAGTATAGCGATACAGGGTATACGTATTATTAGATACCCGCGGGCGTCTAGCGTACGAGGGATACGGTGGGGTAGATTTAGACTACGTAACCTTAGGCTTGATGTACGTAACGGTAGGTGGTTACTTGATAAGGGTAGTTACCGTTAGACGCTTACGGGCGTTTGGAGGGTAGGGGTATGCGAGGGAGGCGGGGTCGAGGTATATAAGGGAGGGAAACTTTTCGAGTATAAATCCCTTTTTTTTCTTTTCTTTTTATAAGATTAATTATTTCGATAATTTAGGAGTTTTTACGTACGCCTTTACTACTAAAACCCTTATATTTAACTAATTTTTGTTTTTTTCGACGACTTTATTTCGGTCGAATAAATATACTTAAGCCTAGGTACTATAGAACTAGAATTAAGTAGTACG
This sequence comes from Ophiostoma montium, assembly GCA_029299015.1. Taxonomy (NCBI): domain Eukaryota; kingdom Fungi; phylum Ascomycota; class Sordariomycetes; order Ophiostomatales; family Ophiostomataceae; genus Ophiostoma; species Ophiostoma montium. Next base: position 86,343 of record JANSMC010000068.1, on the reverse strand, counting down.
AGTAAGCCTAGAATACTACCTAGTATTACGGTAAAACGGCGAGATAAAGGGAGTAGAAAAATACGGATCCCCGGTTATTAGGGGTAAGTATCCCGACGAGGTATTACGTTAGATAGTTATTACTTTTTAGTAGTAAGTAAAGTTTTTAGTTTAAAAGCGGGAGTAACGGCCAGAGAGGCGTGGTTTCGCCGAGCCGTCGGAACCCTACGAGAGACGGCCCCGACTTATCCTAGATACGGTAGTACCGTTTACGGGTTCCCGCCGGGAGTACGTAAACTAGCGTACTTTGATTCGGGATAAACTACGCGTAAATACGGTAGTAATTAACGGCGCGGATATATAGCTAGTTTACGTTTACCGTAGCTTAGGTTTTAAGGTTTAAGTAATAGTTTACGCGTATTATACGTAGTTTTAGAATAACGAGAACGTAGGCCCGAAAGAATTCTTAGTTTACTTAAACTCGGTATTTAATAACCCGAATAAGCGTTAACGCGCCGTAGACCGGGTAATAACCGCCCGTTAAAAGGAGCGGGAATAAATAGTAGTATTTTTACTAAAGTTCGAGGGGGATTTATTCGAGTCGGGCCTAGGAAACGTTAATACAGTAGTTTACGACTTATTACGTAGGGTTATTAACTTTATTACGCGTTAAACGACGCTAACTTTACCGGCCCCGACGTTGTATACGGAGTATAAGAACTAGCTTTTAGTAGTAAGTTTTAATATAGATAGTATACGCTAAACGGCCTCGACTTAGTCCTATAGTTATATACCGGCCGCCGGCGAATTTATAAACCTCCGCGCGGGCTATACCTAAACGTTTAGTTACGCGAGGCCGGTAACCGTAACCGTAACGCGGCCGTCGATAAGCCTTACTACGCGGTTTATAATAACGTTTAACCCTAACCCGTATACTTATTTTAAGTACGGTACCCGTAGTTATATTCGGAGTACTTGCCCGTAACGGGATACGGCCCGTTTAGTTACGGTATACGAGGCTCGAGTAGAAAAGGTATACTCGGACTATAAGGACGCGTCGGAGGCGTTATAAGATAGGACCTCCGAGTTAGGAAAAGAGTAGCCCCGCGTTAAAGGCTTGGTAAGGGGCGTAAGAAAGATTTATAGTAGGCGTAGAGGAAGTAGGTACTAAAGATAAGGGCGGAGGGTATATACGTCGACGCGGTTATTAATAACCGTTATAATATATAAGTTTTTATCGATTTAAAATACTTCGCGTTCGTTATAATTTTAGAGTAATATACGAAAAGGACGAAGGCGTAGACGTTAGTTATTAAGCCTTAAAAGCTTTAATAAGTAGTAGGCTAACTTAAAGAAAAGTAATTATTTATTAAACGGGTAGCGAGGGTTTAAATAGATACTATAGGCGTAAAGACTTCGGTATAAGTATACGTAGTACTAGACTAGGAAAAGATACTAATCCTAGGTAAAGGCTAGCTCGTTTACTATTATACCATTATTAAACTTATTAAGGATAAGATTTTTATAAATAAGTAAGGAATAATACTAAAAACGAAGCCCCGGAAACGAGCGGACGGTATAGCGGTACGGGTATTAGCGGCGATAGTACGGCGGCTATTAAGGGCGTTTACGGTTTAGTGCTCGGCGGTTACGATAAAAAACGTATACGTCGCGTTTAAAACGAAGAAAGTACTCGCCTTAATAGCGGAGATCCGGGCGAAGGTACCGAAATAGTTAAGGGACTTAGTAAAGGCGTTTAACCTTAAAACGGCTAGGACGTTATTACCGTACCGCTCGGGCGTAAACTATAAAATCCGGTTAATTAAGAACTTTAATAGATCCGAGCCCCCGCTTCCGGTAACGCTACTATACTACCGGTCTAAAAAGGAGTTATTCGTAATCCGGAAGATTATTTTAAATTTACTAGACTAAGGGCTAATCCGGCCGAGTAAGTCTTTAAACGGTACGCCGGTATTATTCGTCCGTAAGACCGACGGGAGCTTTTAATTCTACGTTAACTACCGTAAGTTTAATACTATTTTAGAGCGGGATACTTACCCCTTACTATTAATTACGGAAACCTTACGTTACGTAGTTAAGTATCGTTAAGTAACTAAGCTAGACGTAATCTCCGCGTTTTACCGTATAAAAATACGGGAGGGGGATAAGTAAAAAACGGCGTTTAATACTCGTACTAACTTTTATAAGTAACTAGTCACGCCGTTCGGTTTTACGGGTACCCCGGCGTCGTTTTAGCGGTATATTAACTAGGTTTTTTAAGTTTACTTAAATATAAACGCGACGGTTTTTATCGACGACGTTTATATTTATTCGAACGGTTCCTATACGGATTATTACGTACGGGTATACGAAGTAATAAATAAGTTTTATAGGGCCGGTTTTTAGCTCGATATTAAGAAGTACGATCCGAAGTTTTTTAGCTACGTTATTAGGCCGGGCCGTAGACTTGAAATAGACCCGGCTAAGGTAGACGTAATCCGGGATTAGGAAGTCCCGCGTACGGTCCGCGTAGTCCGGGGGTTTTTAGGGTTTACCGGGTTTTACCGGGAGTTTGTCTTTTATTACTCCGAGTATACGTCCCCTTTAACGGATTTGACGAAGAAAAAAACTAAGTTTGTATAGACGTCGGAGTACGAGATAAGTTTTTAGACTTTAAAGAAAGTAGTTACGGAAAGCTTAGTACTAGCGGTATAAGTCCCGGGGAGATTTACGAGAGTAAAAGTAGATTTATCGGGGTATACTTTAGGGGCCGCTTTACTATAAAAGTAAACGGACGAGGCGTAGTATTCCGTAGTTTATTTTTCGAAAAAGCTTACGCCGGCGGAGTATAACTACTTAATTTACGATAAAGAGTTATACGCTATTATTATAGCGATACGGGAGTAGGCGTTAGAGTTAAAAAGGGAACGTTTCGAAGTACTTATAAATTATTGAAACTTATAATAGTTTTTAAGCCGCCGTTTACTTAACGAGCGTTAAATACGGTAAACGGAAAAATTTTTAGTAATAAACTATACTTTAATTTACCGGCCCGGGCGGCTATAACTATTATTAGATATATTATCCCGGCGAGACTAGGATATATTAGTAAATAACGGCGACGACTAGCGGGCCGAACGAGAAGTATAGTTTTTTGTAGAAACCGTAAAAGGGTTAAAGATAACCGGGCCCCCGCCGGATAAAACGTTTTAGTTAACCGTTATAGCCCTAATAGGGTAAATAGTACGGGTAGATAAGGACGGTCTTAAGGAGATAGGTAAAAAGCCGACTAACGAGTTAAAGTCGCCGTTTATAAACGACGAGTTAACGGCGTTATAGTATACGTTTTTTAAGGCTAACCGTTAGTACTAAAAACTCCGGGACGTAATCTAAAAGAAGGACGATATAGTACTAAAGAAGTAAGGGTTAAACTTCGAGTTAGTAAAGTTCCGGTAGGATTCGGAGGGCCGGGTAATATAACGAGATCGGTTTTAGATCCCGTTTGGGGAGCCCTTCCGTACGCGTCTAATCTAGGCTATTTATAACTCGAGACTTACTAGGTATTTAGATAAAGAAGCTACGCGGACGGTAATTTCGAAGTTGTACGTTTAGTTAGTATTAATAGTTAATATATAGTAATTCGTAAGGAACTACTAGCGTTACTACTAGATTAAACCGTAGCGGGATATTAAGTAAGGGCTTTTTAAGCTACTCCCCGTTCCGGAACGGCCGTAGAACGAGCTTTCCGTAAATTTTATTGTTTACTTACTAATTAGTAAGGGATATATTAATATTATAGTAATTACGGACCGTTTAAATAAAGCGGTAGTATACGAACTAATACTAATAATTAAGGTACCGAAGGTAGTAAAACGTTTCCTTAACGGCGTCTTCTAATACTACGGCTTACTAACGGCGATCGTATCCGACCGCGGGGTATAATTTATAAATAATTTCTAGGCGAAGGTTTATAAAGTACTAGGTATTACGCGTCGGTTATTTACGGTATAGTACCCTAAGACGGACGGAGTAACGGAGCGGGCGAACTAAAAGTTAAAAATTTACCTCCGCGCTTTTACTTTTTTTTCGTAGTCGGATTAAGCTTAACTACTTTTATTTATTATAGTCGCTTTAAATAACCGGGTTAGTACTTCGACGAAAATATCGCCGTTTTATATACTTTATAATTACTATATACCGGTAATCGACGAGTTAGTACTAAAGGCCCGACGGCTAGCCGCGATATCCGGCGACGCGCTAATAAAAAAATAACGCTAGGGTACCGTATACGCGTAAACGAGTATAAAAGTCGCCTAAAAGGTATAAAAAGTTTAAACGAACAAGTACCGTTAGTACGTAAACGTATTCTAATAAAGGGAGCGCGTATAACTCCGGATATATTACGTTAAAACCGTACGGCCGGCAAAAAAACTAGACTAGGTAGTATTACCGTACTACGTAGTACGTATAGTAAGTAACTACGCCGTAAAACTAAATATACCGAAAAGGATCCACCTAGTATTTTACGTAAGTCTAGTCCGGCGCGGCGACGACGACCCGCTCCCGAACTAACGGGTAGACTATACCGAGCCGCCGTCGTTAACCGTAAATAGTTATAACGAATACGAAATAAATAATATCCTTAAGTACTACCGGAAGGGCTACGGTTAGTAAGTATACGTAAAATAAGCCGGGTACGCTACGCCAAATTAGAAGCCGTTAAAAGCGATACAAAAGACTACGGTTTTAGACGAGTACGAGGAGCGGGTATACCCCCCGTAGCGGAAGGCGTTAAAAGGGGGGAAGTAATATTATAAACTAAGGGCCTTAGCGTAGCGTACGACTACGCCGTACGCCGACCTTAGTAGGTAGGAGCCTTCCTAGGTTATATAACCCTAAACCGCGTACGTGAGGAAGCGTCGGGTAAGTTACTTAACGAGGGCGGATACTTTTAAACCCCCGCGGGCGTTTAGTATAACGATATAGGGTATACGTATTATTAGATACCCGTGGGCGTCTAGCGTACGAGGGATACGGTAGGGTAGATCTAGATTACGTAACTTTAGGCTTAATATACGTAACGGTAAGTAGTTACTTAATAAGAGTAGTTACCGTTAGACGCCCGCGGGCGTTTAGAGGGTAGGGGTATACGAGGGAGGCGGGGTCGAGGTATATAAAGGAGGGAAACTTTTCGAGTGTAAATCCCTCTCTTTTCCTTTCCTTCTGTAAGATTAGTTATTTCGATAATTTAGGAGTCTTTACGTACGCCCTCGTTACTAGGACCTTTATATTAGTTTATATAAGGCCTAGTTAGTTTTATACTAATATTTTAGAAATAATACTTTACCGACGGTAAAAAAAGCTTTAGGGCTTACTACCCCGATATAATAGCGGCCTTTGACGGGTTTTTATTCCGGCCGACGACGCGTCGGGGCCTCGCCGTAAAGGTTAAGTAGTACGCTCGGCGTACGCGCCTTTCGTTTTTTACCCCGGCCGTCGACGGTTATAGTTACGACCGTTTCGGTTAAGGGTCGTTTACGATACTTCGCCGGTCCGTCGCTAGCTTAACGAGCCTTACTATACTTAATAGTCCGATACCCGCCGCTCGGTCGTCCGTTACCCGTACCGCCGCTACGACTCGTACTATCGTAGTCCGTTTTACCGCTATTACTACGACTCGTACTATTAGTATTACCGTCGATTCTACTACTACTAGCGTTACCGCTATTATTATTATCGTTATTAAGTCCGACGACGATAACGACTTTATTTAACTACTTAAGTAAGACGTAAACGAAAAGGCTAGCGACCGTATAAAACCCGAGGAGGAGGAGGGAGACGAGGAAGGGGCGTATATAAAGGAGGTACTCGTAGCCGTAAAGGAGGATAGGGAGGGGCGCGAGGAAGTGGCGCCTATAGCCGCGTCGTCGCTAAAACGGAAGCGCGTAGTACGCGAAAAGGAGGAGGAGGACGACGGCGTCTCTATAAACGAGCCGTTACGTAAGCGCGTACGTACGTCGTGTTTTAGGAAAAAAGTACGGCTTTATAATATTAAGGGCGCCCGGGCTTTATTAACCGTTATACGTATTAAGAAGCGGCGTTAGTATTATGGGCTAAGGGCCCTAGCGTGGCGTACGACTACGCCGTACGCCGACCTTAGTAGGCAGGAGCCCTCCTAGGTTATATAACCCTGGACCGCGTACGTGAGGAGGCGTCGGGTAGGTTACTTAACGAGGGCGGATACCTTTAGACCCCCGTGGGCGTTTGGTATAGCGATATAGGGTATACGTATTATTAGATACCCGTGGGCGTTTAGCGTACGAGGGGTACGGTGGGGTGGATCTAGACTACGTAACCTTAGGTTTAATGTATGTAACGGTAGGCGGTTACTTGATAAGGGTAGTTACCGTTAGACGCCCGTAGGCGTTTAGAGGGTAAGGGTATACGAGGGAGGCGGGGTCGAGGTATATAGGGGAGGGAAACTTTTAAAGTATAAATCCCTTTTTTTTCTTTTCTTTTTATAAAATTAGTTATTTCGATAATTTAGGAGTTTTTACGTACGCCCTCGTTACTAGGACTTTTATATTTAACTAATCTTCTTTTTTTTCGACGACCTTATTTTAATCGGGTAAGTATACTTAAGCTTAGGTACCGCGGAACTAGAATTAAGTAGTACGAGTAAGCCTAAAATACTATTTAGTATTATAATAAAACGACGAGATAAAAAGAGTAGAAAAATACGGATCCTTGGTTATTAGGGGTAAGTATCCCGACGAGGTATTACGTTAAATAGTCGCCGCCCTTTAGTAATAAGTAAAGCTTTTAATCTAAAAGCGGGAGTAACGGCCGGAAAGGCGCGGCTTTGCCGAGCTGTTAAAACCTTACGAGAGGCGGCCCTGACTTATTTTAGATACGGTAGTACTATTTACGGGCTCCCGCCGGGAGTACGTAAACTAGCGTACTTTAATTCGGGATAAGTTACGCGTAGATACGGTAGTAATTAGTAACGTAGATATATAATTAGTCTACGTTTACCGTAGCCTAGGTTCTAAAGCCTAGGTAATAGCCTACGCGTACTATACGTAGTTCTAAAATAACGAAAACGTAGGCCCGAAAGAATTCTTAGTTTACTTAAACTTAGTATTTAATAACCCGAACAAGCGGTAACGCGCCGTAAACCGGGTAATAGCTGCCCGTTAGGGGGAACGAGAATAAATAGCGGTATTTTTATTAAAGTTCGAGGGGGATTTATTCGAGTCGGGCTTAGAAGACGTCGATACGGTAGTTTACGACTTATTACGTAAGGCTATTAATTTTATTACGCGTTAAACGACGCTAACCTTACCGGCCCCGATGTTATACGCGGAGTATAAAAATTAGTTTTTAGTAATAAGCTCGAATATAAATAGTATACGCTAAATAACTTTAACTTAGTCTTATAACTATATACTAGTCGCCGGCGAACTTATAAATCTTCGCGCGGGTTACGTTTAAACGTTTAGTTACGTAAGGCCGGTAACTATAGTTGTAGCGCGGCCGTCGATAAGCCTTACTACGCGGCTTATAATAACGTTTAACCCCGACCCGCGTACTTATTTTAAATACGGTACCCGTAGCTATATCCGGAGTACTTACCCGTAACGGGATATAGCCCGCCTAGTTACGGTATACGAGGTTCGAGTAAAGGAGGTATACTCGGACTATAAAGACGCGTCGAAGGCGTTATAAGACGGGATTTCCGAGTTAAGAAAAAAATAGCCCCGCGTTAAAGGCTCGGTAAGGGGCGTAAGAAAGATTTATAACGGGCGTAAAGGAAGTAAGTACTAAAGATAAAGGTAGAGGGTATATACGTCGACGCGGTTATTAATAACCGTTATAATATACAAGCTTTTACCGACTTAAAATACCTCGCGTTCGTTATAATTTTAGAGTAATATATAAAAAAAACGAAAGCGGAAACGTTAGCTATTAAACCCCGGAAACTCTAGTAAATAGTAGGCTAACCCGAGGAAAAGTAGTTATTTATTAAACGGGTAACGAGGGTTTGGATAAATACTACGGGCGTAAGGACCCTAGTATAAGTATACGTAATACCGGACTAAAAAAAGACGCTAATCTTAAGTAAGAACTAGTTCGTCTATTATTATACCGTTATTAAGCCGGTTAAAAACGAGATTTTTATAAGTAAGTAAAGAATAATACTAAAGACGAAGCCCCGGAAACGAGCGGACGGTATAACGGTACGGGTATCGGCGGCGATAGTACGGCGGTTACTAAGGGCGTTTACGGTTTAGTACTTAACGGTTACGATAGAAGACGTGTACGTCGCGCTCGAGACGAAAAAGGTACTCGCCTCGATAACGGAGATCCGGGCGAAGGTACCGAAATAGTTAAAAGACTTAGTAAAGGCGTTTAACCTTAAGGCGGCTAAGACGTTACCGCTATACCGCCCGGGCGTAAACTATAAGATCTGGTTAATTAAGAACTTTGACGGATCCGAGCCCCCGTTTCCGGTAACGTTACTATACTACCGGTTTAAAGAGGAGTTATTCGTAATCCGGAAAACTATCCTAGATTTATTAGACTAAGGGTTAATCCGGCCGAGTAAGTTTTTAGGCGGTACGCCGGTATTATTCGTCCGTAAGGCTAACGGGAGCCTTTAGTTTTACGTTAATTATTATAAGTTTAATACTATTACGGAGCGGGATACTTACCCTTTACCGCTAATTACGGAGACCCTACGCTACGTAACTAAGTATCGTTAGGTAACTAAACTAAACGTAATCTCCGCGTTTTACTATATAAGAATACGGGAGGGGGATAAGTAAAAAATAACGTTTAATATTCGTATTAGTTTTTATAAGTAATTAGTTATACCGTTTAGCCTTATAAGTACCCCGGCGTCGTTTTAACGGTATATTAACTAAGTCTTTTAAGTTTACTTAAATATAGACGCGACGGTTTTTATTAACGACGTTTATATTTACTCGAACGGTTCCCGTACGGACTACTACGCGTAAGTACGCGAAGTAGTAAATAAGCTTTATAAGGCCGGCCTTTAGTTCGATATTAAGAAGTACGAGTTCGAGGCTTAGGTTCCGAAGTTCTTTAGTTACGTTATTAGGCCGGGCCGTAGACTCGAGATAGACCCGGCTAAAGTAAACGTAATCCGGGACTAAAAGGTCCCGCGTACGGTCCGTATAGTCCGGGGGTTCTTAAGGTTTACCGGGTTTTACCGGGAGTTTATCCTTCGCTATTCCAAGTATACGTCCCTTTTAACGGATTTAACGAGGAAAGGAGCTAAGTTTATATAAACGTTAGAGTACAAGGTAGGTTTTTAAGCTTTAAAAAAAGCGGTTACGGAAAGCTTAGTACTAGCGGTATAAGTCCCGGGGAGACTTATAAAAGTAAAAGTAGATTTATTAGGGTATACTTTAGGGGCCGCTTTATTATAAAAATAAACGGACGAGGCGTAGTATCCCGTAGCCTATTTTTTAAAAAAACTTACGCCGGCGGAGTATAACTACTTAATTTATAATAAAAAGTTATACGTTACTATTACGGCGATACGGGAGTAGGCGCCGGAGTTAAAAGGGGAACGCTTTAAAGTACTTACGGATTACCGAAACTTGTAATAGTTCTTAGGCCGCCGTTTACTTAACGAGCGTTAAATACGGTAAGCGGAAAATTTCTTAATAATAGATTATACCTTAATTTACTAGCCCGGGCGGTTATAATTATTATTAGATACGTTATCCCGGTAGGACTAGGATATACTAGTAAATAGTAACGACGACCGGTAGGCCGAACGAGAAGTATAACTTTTTATAAAAACCGTAAAAGAGTTAAAAATAACCGGGCCCTCGCCGGATAAAACGCTTTAGTCGACCGTTATAACCCTAGTAGGGTAGGTAGTACGGGTAAATAAGGACGGTCTTGGGGAGATAGGTAAAAAGCTAACTAGCGAGTTAAGGTTACCGTTCGTAAACGACGAGTTAACGACGTTATAGTATACGTCCCTTAAAACTAACCGTTAGTACTAAAAGTTCCGGGACGCGATTTAAAGGAAGGACGATACGGTATTAAAAAAGTAAGGGTTAAACTTCGAGTTAATAAAGTTCTAGTAAAATTCGGAGGGCCGGGTGATTTAGCGAGATCGGCTTTAGATCCTATCTAAGGAACCCTTCCGTACGCGTTTAATCTAGACTACCTATAACTCGAGACTTACCGGGTATTTAAGTAAAAAAGCTACGCGGACGGTAATCTCGAAGTCGTACGTCTAGCCGGTATTAATAACCGATATACGGTAATTCGTAAGGAACTACTAGCGCTACTACTAGATTAAGCCGTAGCGGGATACTAAGTAAGGGTTCCTTAAGTTACTCCCCGTTCCGGAACGGCCGTAAAACGAGCTTTTCGTAGATTTTATTATTTATTTACCGATTAGTAAAGGATATACTAATATTATAATAATTACGGATTATTTAAACAAGGCGGTAGTATACGAACTAATATTAATAATTAAGGTACCGAAAGTAATAAAACGTCTTTTTAGCGGCGTTTTTCGATACTACGGCTTACTAACGGCGATCGTATCCGACCGCGGGGTATAATTTATAAACGACTTTTAAGCGGAGGTTTATAAGGCGTTAAGTATTACGCGTCGGTTATTTACGGTATAATACCCCGAGACGGACGGAGTAACGGAACGGGCGAACTAAGAATTAAAAATCTATTTCCGCGTTTTTACTTCTTTTTCGTAGTCGGATTAGGCCTAGCTACTCCTATTCGTTATAATCGTTTTAAATAACCGGGTTAGTACTTCGACGAAAATATCGCCGTTCTATATACTCTATAATTACTATATACCGGTAATCGACGAACTAGTACTAAAAGCCCGACGGCTAGCCGCGGTATCCGGCGACGCGTTAGTAAAAAGATAGCGTTAGGGTACCGTATACGCGTAAACGAGTATAAAAGTCGTTTAAAAAGTATAAAAAGCCTAAACGAATAAGTATTACTAGTACGTAAACGTATTCTAATAAAGGGAGCGCGTATAACTCCGAATACGTTACGTTAAAACCGTACGGCCGGTAAAAAAGTTAGATTAAGTAGTATTACTATACCGCGTAGTACGTATAGTAGGTAGCTACGCCGTAAAACTAAATATACCGAAGGGGATTTATTTAGTATTTTACGTAAGTCTAGTCCGGCGTGGCGACGACGACTCGTTCTTAAACTAACGGGTAAACTATACCGAGCCGCCGTTACTAACCGTAAACGGTTATAACGAGTACGAAGTAAATAATATCCTTAAGTATCGCCGGAAAGGCCGCGGTTAGTAAGTATACGTAAAATAAACCGGGTACGTTATACTAAATTAAGAGCTATTAAAAGTAATATAGGAGATTACGGCTTTAGACGAGTACGAGGAACGGGTATACCCTTTATAGCGGAAAGCGTTAGGAGGGGGGAAGTAATATTATAGGCTAAGGGCCCTAGCGTAGCGTACGACTACGCCGTACGCCGACCTTAGTAAGTAAAAGCCCTTTTAGGTTATATAATCCTAGACCGCGTATATAAGGAGGCGTCGGGTAAGTTACTTAACGAGGGCGGATACCTTTAAACCCCCGCGGGCGTTTAGTATAGTAATACAAGGTATACGTATTATTAAATACCCGCGGGCGTTTAACGTACGAGGGGTACGGTGGGGTGGATCTAGACTACGTAACCTTAGGCTTGATGTACGTAACGGTAGGCGGTTACTTAATAAAGGTAGTTACTATTAAACGCCCGCGGGCGTTTAAAGAGTAGGGGTATACGAGGGAGGCGGGGTTAAGGTATATAAGGGAGGGAAACTTTTAAAGTATAAATCTTTCTTTTTTCCTTTCCTTTTATAAGATTAGTTATTTCTATTATAGGCTAAAGGCCCTAACGTAGCGTACGACTACGCCGTACGCCGACCTTAATAGGTAGGAGCCCTCCTAGGTTATATAACCCTGGACCGTGTACGTAAGGAGGCGTCGGGTAAGTTACTTAACGAGGGCGGATACCTTTAGACCCCCGCGGGCGTTTGGTATAGCGATGTAGGGTATACGTATTATTAGACACCCGCGGGCGTTTAGCGTACGAGGGGTACGGTGGGGTGGATCGGGATTACGTAACCTTAGGCTTAATATACGTGACGGTGGACGGTTACTTAATAAGGGTAGTTACCGTTAAACGCCCGCGGGCGTCTAGAAGGTAAGGGTATACGAGGGAGGCGGGGTCGAGGTATATAGGGGAAGGAAACTTTTAAAGTATAAATCCCTCTTTTTTCTTTTCCTTCTATAAAATTAGTTATTTCGATAATTTAAGAGTCTTTACGTACGCCTTCGTTACTAAGACTTTTATATTTAACTAATCTTCGTTTTTTTTCGACGACTTTATCTCGGTCGGGTAAGTATACTTAAGCCTAAGTACTACGGAACTAAAATTAAGTAGTACGAGTAAGCCTAAAACACCGCCTAGTATTACGGTAAAACGACGAGATAAAAGGAGTAAAAAAATACGGATTCCCGGCTATTAAAAGTAAGTATCCCGACGAGGTATTACGCTAAATAGTCGTCGCCTTTTAATAATAAGTAGAACTTTTAGTTCAAGAGCGGGAGTAGCGGCCGGAGAGGCGCGGTTTCGCCGAGCCGTCGGAACTCTACGAAAGGCGGCCCCGACTTATCCTAGACACGGTAGTACTATTTACGGGCTCCCGCCGGGAGTATACAAACTAGCGTACTTTAATTCGAGACAAGCTACGCGTAGATACGGTAATAATTAACGGCGTAGATGTATAACTAGCTTACGTTTACCGTAGCCTAAGTTTTAAAGCCTAGGTAATAGCTTACGTATACTATACGTAACTCTAAAATAACGAAAACGTAGGCCCGAAAAAATTCCTAGTTTACCTAAACTTAGTATTTAATAACCCGAATAAACGTTAACGCGTTATAAACCGGGTAATAGCCGCCCGTTAAGGGGAACGGGAATAAATAGTAGTATTTTTACTAAAGTTCGAGGGGGATTTATTCGAGTTAGGCTTAAAAAACGTTAATACGGTAACTTACGACTTATTACGTAAGGCTATTAACTTTACTACGCGTTAGACGACGCTAACTTTACCGGCCCCGACGTCGTATACGGAATATAAAAACTAACTTTTAGTAATAAACTCGAATATAAATAGTATACGCTAAACAACTTCGACTTAGTCCCGTAACTATATACCGGTTACCGGCGAACTTATAAACCTCCGCGCGGGCTACGCTTAAACGTTTAGTTACGTAAGGCCGGTAACCGTAGCCGTAACGCGGCCGTCGATAGGTCTTACTATATAGTTTATAGTAACGTTTAACCCCGACCCGTATACTTACTTTAAGTACAGTACCCGTAGCTATATCCGGAGTACTTACCCGTAACGAGATACGGCCCGCCTAGTTACGATATATAAGGCTCGAGTAAAAGAAGTATACTCGGACTATAAAGACGTGCTAGAAGCGTTATAAAACGGGACTTCCAAGTTAAAAAAAGAATAGCTTCGCGTTAAAGGCTTGGTAAAGGGTATAAAAAAGATTTATAACGGGTATAAAAGAAGTAAATACTAAGGATAAGGGTAGAGGGTATATACGTCGACGCGGTTATTAATAACCGCTATAATATATAAGTTTTTACCGATTTAGGATACTTCGCGTTCGTTATAATCTTAAAGTAATATATAAAAAGGACGAAGGCGGAAACGTTAGTTATTAAACCCCGGAAACTCTAGTAAGTAGTAGGTTAACCCAAAGAAGAGTAGCTATCTATTAAGCGGGTAACGAGGGTTTAAATAAATACTACGGGTATAAGGACCCCGGTATAGGTATACGTAATACCGGACTAAGAGGAGACGTTAATCCTAAGTAAAAGCTAGTTCGTTTATTACTATACCGTTATTAAACCGGTTAAAAACAAAATTTTTATAAGTAAATAAAGAATAATATTAAAGACGAAGCCCCGGAAACGAGCGGACGGTATAGCGGTATAGGTATCGGTAGTAATAGTACGGCGGTTACTAAGGGCGCTTACGGTTTAGTACTTAGCGGTTACGATAAAAGACGTGTACGTCGCGTTCGAGACGAAAAAAGTACTCGCCTCGATAACGAAGATCCGGGCGAAGGTACCGAAATAGTTAAAGGACTTAGTAAAAGCGTTTAACCCTAAAACGGCTAGGACGTTACCGCCGTACCGCCCGGGCGTAGACTACGAAATCCGGTTAATTAAAAACCTTAACGGATTCGAGCCCCCGTTTCCGGTAACGCTACTATATTACCGGTTTAAGGAAGAGTTACTCGTAATCCGGAAGACTATTTTGGATTTATTAGACTAAGGGCTAATCCGGCCGAGCAAGTCTTTAAGCGGTACGCCGGTATTATTCGTCCGTAAAGTTAACGGGAGCCTTTAGTTTTACGTTAACTACCGTAAACTTAATACTATTACGGAGCGGGATACTTATCCCTTACCGTTAATTACGGAGACTTTATACTACGTAGTTAAGTATCGTTAAGTAACTAAGTTAAACGTAATCTCCGCGTTCTACCGTATAAAAATATAGGAGGGGGATAAATAAAAAACGGCGTTTAATACCCGTACTAGTTTTTATAAGTAGTTAGTTACGCCGTTCGGTTTTATAAGTACCCCGGCGTCATTTTAACGGTATATTAACTAGGTCTTTTAAGTCTACTTAAATATAAACGCGACGGCCTTTATCGACGACGTTTGTATTTACTCGAGCGGCTCCTATACGGACTACCACGCGCGAGTACGCGAGGTAATGGATAAGCTTTATAAGGCCGGCCTCTAGCTCGATATTAAAAAGTACGAGTTCGAGGCCTAGGCTTCGAAGTTCTTCGGTTACGTTGTTAGGCCGGGCCGTAGACTTAAGATAGACCCGGCTAAGGTAGACGTAATCCGGGACTAAAAAGTCCCGCGTACGGTCCGCGTAGTCCGGGGGTTTTTAGGGTTTACCGGGTTTTACTAGGAGTTTATCTTTCGTTACTCCGAGTATACGTCCCCTTTAACGGATTTGACGAGGAAAGGAGCTAAGTTTATATAAACGTCGGAGTACGAGGTAGGCTTTTAAACCTTAAAAAAGGCGGCTACGGAAAGCCTAGTACTAACGGTATAAGTCCCGGGGAGACTTACGAAAGTAAAAGTAAATTTATCGGGGTATACTCTAGGGGCCGCCCTATTATAAAAGTAAACGGACGAAGCGTAGTATCCCGTAGCTTATTTTTCGAAAAAGCTTACGCCGGCGGAGTATAACTACCCAATCTACGATAAAAAGTTATACGCTATTATTACGGTAATACGGAAGTAGGCGCCGGAGTTAAAAAGGGAACGTTTCGAAGTGTTTACGGATTACTAAAACCTATAATAGTTCCTAGGCCGCCGTTTACTTAACGAGCGCTAAATATAGTAGGCGGAAAATTTCCTAATAATAAACTATACTTTAATCCACCGGCCCGGGCGGTTATAACTATTATTAAATACACTATCCCGGTAAGACTAGGATATACTAATAAATAATAGTAACGACTGGCGGGCCGAACGAGAAGTATAACTTTTTATAGAAACTATAAAGGGGTTAAAAATAACCGGGCCCTTACCGGACAAAGCGCCCTAACCGACCGTCGTAACCTTAGTAAGGTAAGTAGTACAGGCGGATAAAGATAGTCCCGGAGAAATAGGTAAAGAGCCGATTAACGAGTTAAGGTCGCCGTTCGTAGACGACGAGTTAACGGCGTTATAGTATACGTCTTTTAAAACTAACCGTCGGTACTAAAAGCTCCGGGACGCGATCTAAAAAAAGGACGATACGGTACTAAAGAAGTAAGGGCTAAACTTCGAGCTAGTAAAGTTCCGGTAAGATTCGGAGGGCCGGGTAATTTAGCGAGATTAGCTCTAGATCCCGTTTAAGGAGCCCCTCCGTACGCGTTTAATCTAGGCTATCTATAACTCGAGACTTACCGGGTATCTAGGTAAAGAAGTTACGCGGACGGTAATCTCGAAGTCGTACGTTTAGCCGGTATTAATAACCGATATACGGTAATTCGTAAAAAACTACTAGTACTACCGCTAGATTAAGCCGTAGCGGGATACTAAGTAAAGGCTCTTTAAACTACTCCCCGTTCCGGAACGGCCGTAAAATAAGCTTTCTGTAAATTTTATTATCTACTTACCGATTAATAAAGGATATATTAATATTATAGTAATTACGAACCGTTTAAATAAAACGGTAATATATAAACTAATACTAATAATTAAAGTACCGGAAGTAATAAAACGTCTCCTTAACGGCGTTTTCCGATACTACGGCCTACTAACGACGATTGTATTCGACTACGGGGTATAATTTATAAACGACTTTTAAACGGAGGTTTATAAAACGTTAGGTATTACGCGTCGACTATTTACGGTATAATACTTTAAGATAGACGGAGTAACGGAACGGGCGAACTAAAAACTAAAAATCTACCTCTACGCTTTTACTTCCTTCTCGCAATCGGATTAGGCCTAACTACTCCTATCCGCTATAGTCGCCCTAAATAACCGGGTTAATACCTCGACGAAAATATCGCCGTTTTATATACTCTATAGTTACTATATACCGGTAATCGACGAACCGGTACTAAAGGCCCGACGGCTAGCCGTAGTATCCGACGACGCGCTAATAAAAAGATAACGTTAAGGTACCGTATACGCGTAAACGAATATAAAGGTCGCCTAAAAAGTATAAAAAGCTTAAACGAACAAACACCGTTAGTACGCAAGCGTATTCTAATAAAGGAAACGCGTATAGCTCCGAATACGTTACGTTAAAACCGTACGGCTAGTAAAAAAGCTAGACTAGGTAGTATTACCGTACCGCGTAGTACGTATAGTAGGTAACTACGCCGTAGAACTAAATATACTAAAAGGGATTTATCCGGTATTTTACGTAAATCTAGTCCGGCGCGGCGATAACGACCCGCTCCCGAGCTAACGGGTAGACTATACCGAGCCGCCGCCGCTAACCGTAGACGGTTATAACGAGTATAAAATAAACGATATTTTTAAACACCGCCGGAAAAGCTACGGTTAATAAGTATACGTAAAATAAACCGGGTACGTTACGCTAAATTGGGAACCGTTAAAAGCGATATAAAAGACTACGGCCCTAGACGAGTACGAGGAGCGGGTATACCCCTTGTAACGGAAAGCGCTAGGAGGGGGGAAGTAATATTATAGGCCAAGGGCCTTAACGTAGCGTACGACTACGCCGTACGCCGACCTTAATAGGTAGGAACTTTCTTAAGTTATATAACCCTAGACCGCGTACGTAAGGAGGCGTCGGGTAGGTTACTTAACGAGGGCGGATACTTTTAAACCCTCGTAGGCGTCTAGTATAACGATATAGGGTATACGTATTATTAGATACCCGCGGGCGTCTAGCGTACGAGGGGTACGGTAAGGTAGATTAGGACTACGTAACCTTAGGCTTAATACACGTAACGGTGGGCGGTTACCTAATAAGGGTAGTTACCGTTAGACGCCCGCGGGCGTCTAAAGGGTAAGGGTATACGAAAAAGGCGGGGTCAAGGTATATAAGGGAGGGAAACTTTTAGAGTGCAAATCCCTCTCTTTTCCTTTCCTTCTATAAGATTAGTTATTTCGATAATTTAGGAGTTTTTACGTACGCCCTCGTTACTAGGACCTTTACAATTTCGATAATTTAGGAGTTTTTACGTACGCCTTTGTTACTAAGACCCTTATAGTTAGCCTTAAGCCTTTTTTATTTTTATTTTCTTTTTACGGCGAGTTTTAGCCGAGGTAGTACGCCCTAGGCGGTTTACGTATATATAGGTATAGCTTATTAAGTTTTTTTTATAGTAAAGTATTTATATAAATGAATTGATTTTTAATAGTTAACTCCGAGCGTACTACGACCCGTCGCGGGGAGCGTAACTAGTAAATTATTTACTCGGCCCGTTACGGGTAACGAAAAAAAGAAAAAAAAAAAGAAAGCGTAGTAGTCGATTTATTATAAAAAGTTAGCTAGGCTCGACTTATTACGGGGAGTAAAAAAAGAAAAGAGAGAATAAGAGAGAGCGCGTAGCGGTCGACCTATTATAGGGAATTAACTAGGCTCGACTTATTTATAGGGAGTAAGAGTAGGCGGCGACCCGTCGCTAAGTATAGTATCGACTTATTATAAAGAGTTAGCTAGGTATAGTTACGGCTATACTTATTCCGTCGGGGACTCGTAGTCGTTTTACTTCTTATAATTTTTTTTCCGTTATTACTAGTATTACTTTAACTTAGTTTTAGCTTAGTCGAAGTTGTTTTTTAGTTCTTAGGAGTTGTACTCGGCTAACTAACTTGTTTACTTAACTTAGAATTCTTTGTTTGGCGGTTTATAACGGTAACCTACTATATTTTCGACTTCTTACTACTTGTTTTTTTTAGCGACCTTAGGTACTAGTAGCTAATCGGTCGACCCGGGTCGATTTTCTTATAGTTCGAGTAACGAGACCGAGATAGTATCGTAAACCTTTACTTTTTTATACTATTTTAATAGTTTAATTTTATAAGTAGTCGGGCTTAAATAAGTAAGGACTTTAATACGAATATAACGGGGGGAAACCTTTTTATTATTTACGAGTCGGAAATTTTTTGTAGATATTTTAATAATTTATTTTAGTTAGAACTATATTAGTATTCGTTTTTTATCGTAGTACTTTTTTTAGTTAGTTACCTAGTAGTCCTAGTACTCGTTAACCTTTTACCGGATAAAAACGATACTTTCGAGGCGTTCTTTAACCTTATCGATTCGGGTATCCTTGGCGTCCGCGAGGGAAATATTGACTAGTCGTAAATAAAAACCGTAAAGTACGTAAAACGGGGAAGTACTAATCGTAGCGTAAAAGCGGTTATTATATAAAAACGACGCGTCGGAAAGTACTCGTATCTAAGTCGTTAGCTAGGCTACGTAATACGAACGAAGATAGTATTTTAAGGATTAGTATATTCGTTCCGTTTATCCGTCGGTCTACGGATAGTAAGCGGTTAATAAGCGGAGGTTCGTACTACGGAACTAATTTAGCTCGCGTTAAAAATAGCTTATAATAAGGTAGTCCTTATCCGAGACGATTCTTTTAAAGGAGCTATAGCGTAACTCGATATACTTATAAAGGAGACGGGCTAGCTCGGGAGTATTAATAGTTTTTTACGTAGCGATATAGATTACGAACTTCGTATACCGGTCGACGATTATTAGGATAGTATTATACTCGTCTTTTACGTAGGATAGGTTAACGGGGAGGCCGGTAATAAAATTTATACTAAGCTTTTAAAAAGGTTTTTCTAGGCGTGGGAGTGGCGATAAGAATCCGAAAGGTTTATAACGAAGTATTTAATTACTTTAGTAGGTTAGGTAACTAGTTATAAAACGTTTAACGTTTTTTACGAGATTACGCTAATAAAACCGGCGGGTAAGTAATTCTTTAGTCTTAACTACTCCTAAGTAACCGGTACGCTTATCGTCGTAATATAATATAATTAAAGCTTACCGTATAACGTTATAGACTAGGACTACGATACGTTTTTTAAAAGTTAGTACTCTATTTAGCGATACTACGTACCTACCGCTCGGGCCTTTATCGCGGATATTGGTTATCTTAGTAGAGATACTACTATCGAAGGACTAGAGCTTTAGGAGGGTACTTTTTAGATCGGGCGTATACTCGTCGCGGTAAGAAAATTTATTAGTTAAGGCTTAAGCGACTCGGGGCCCGAATATTATCTTTATATCGTAGCGTAGCGTTTTTTTTACGGCTTCGTTTTAGACCGGGTCGAGGGAAGGCGGTATTAGTAACTATATACTCGGCCGTACTACCCGCGATCTTTTTACGCGGGTAATAGTATTTATACGCGTTACTATTATTTAGTCTAGCGTAGGCTCGGTTATTACTTAGCGTAGTTCCGAGAAGCCGATAAGTATACGCGCGTTATACGACCTAAGTACGTTTACTAACGCGGTTACTAGGCTCTCCCCCCCTTCGAGATCGCGAGTTTTATCGCGACTACCGCTCGGCGTAAGAGAGAGCGTTTTTATAAGGGCTAGTAGGACGTCGTAGTAAGGTACGTCGTTTATTATATAGTCCGCGCGTTGGGAAAGGGCGTCCGTAGTATTTACCTTTTTTAAACGGTATTAAATATTTAGCGTAAATAGGGAGAGTCGGAAAATATATTTAACTAGTTGTCTTCGAAGATTTTTCGCCGGCGCGTTAACGATACTTTATAAGGCTTAGTAATTAGTTAGTACTAGGATTTTATTTTTAACGCCGTTTAAAAAGTATTATTACTATTCTAATAACTTAATAATAGCTAATAGTTCTTACTATCCCGTACCCTAACGGGTCTTACGGTTTTTAAACTTATAGCTATAAAATACGACCGGGTACTAGTATTTATCGTCGGGTTATTATTACGAGAGGATTCCGTTTAGTACGCGACTTAAGGCGTCGGTTTTAATTTTTGTAGGTAAGGTATAGTCGAAGTAACGGAGAATAGGCGTTTACGTAAATATAACTTTAAGTTATTAAAAGGCGTCGTCTTTTTAAGGCCTTTAGTAAAAAGGTTTGCCCGTAATAGTTTTAGTTAGATTCGTAAGTAGGAGGACGATTTTAGAGTAGCCGGCGATAAAACGACGGTAAAAGTTAGAAAAACCGAAGAAAATTTAGACGTTTTTAGCGTTAAAAAGCGTTGGCTAGTTTATAATTACTTTAGTACGCTCCGGGTTTATCTTAACGCCTTATATAGTAATTACGAATCCTAGAAAATCAATTTCCGTTTAGAAAAACTAGTACTTAGATAGTTTAATAAAAAGGCCGTATTCCCGTAGCCTTTCGAAGACTTGTTGTAGGTACTTCTTATACTCTTCGATAGAGCGGGAGTAAATAAAGATATTGTCGATATACGCGAGGTAGTTAACGTTAATAAGTCTTACGAGTATAGTATATATATATACTTGGAATAATACTAGGGTATTAGTAAGGTTAAAGGGTATAACGGTATATTCGAAAAGGCCGTACTTAGTACGGAATACCGTTTTTTAAATATCGCTTTCGGCGATACGTATTCGATAGAACGCTTTAATAATATTAAGTTTTAAAAAAATAACTAAACTTTAGACTAAAGAAAGGATTTTATTAATTAAAGGTAACGGATAATAGTTTTTAACGGTAAACTTATTTAGCGTATAGTAATTAATATAAAGGCGGAGCTCGCCGCCTTTTTTTAGGATAAATAGGATCGACGAGTTAACGGGGCTCGAGTTAGGTCGGATACGGCCGAGCGTAATTTCCTTTTCTAGCTATTTACGTAATGTCTCGTACTAGGCCGGCGAGATCGGGTAAATAAGTCTTATGGGTAGTTTAGCGCCTTTTACGAGGTCGATATTATATACTATAGTATTTTTGAGCGGAATTTTTTTGGCTATGTCTACGTTAAAGACGTCGAGGAAATCGCGGATATATTTTGGGATATTTTCCGGGTAAAATTCCTTGTTTTCCGGAGGGTTATCGACTAAGGTAATATCGGGCTTAGCGTTTTTAAGTTAGGCGTTACTAATATATATAATGCCGATTGTCTCGTTTTATTATATACGGTATTCGAATACGGAGGGTAGCTCGTAAACGATATCGTTAAAATTAAAAGTACGGGAACTTATATTAATACGTACGTTTAGGCGACTTATATAGTCGTAGTTTAGTAGTAGCTTAGTCTTGACGGGTCCTCGTTTAACGGCTACGTATTCTTTTAGGTACTAGCGTCGAGTACCGTTTAGCGCGAAGATAGTAAAGTCGATAAAATATAAACCGTATATTTTAACGTACGTAGCTTTTATAGACTTTATAGGAAGGGTAATCTTACGTTAAATACGGTATTAATTTATACGTCTATAAAAGTCTTAATCGATTATACTTTTATTATAAGTTATATCTAGGGTCGCGACGAGCCTTAAAAGTCTTTTTACGGTAACGATCTCGACGCGGGCTTTATAACGGGATAAATTTATACTCTAGTTTTTTAAATCGTTATTAGCCGGTAAGGCTAAAAAAGTCTTTCCCGGCTACGTTAGTTTTCCGAAAGGTCGCTAGAATTTTTTTTATCGTTTTCGTTATTTAGGGTTAGCTCCGTAATACGGTACTAGTTAATATAAACGGGGTACGGCTAGCCCGACTTTTTTTTTTTATAATTAGTTTTAAGGTAACTAGTAAACTAGTAGAATATATATACGGGTCGGGTACTTATAATAATCGCGGAGCCGTTACGAGTACTTAGCCGGGTACCCGTTAAAGTCGAGGTTTAAATAAACGTTTAATTTACTCGAGCGTTAAACGTCGTAGAACTATCGGCCTAGCCGTAGCGATTTTTTTTATTCTTTTCGTTTAAACGGTCGTTTTACGGGCGATAATACTTACGGGTAGAAACTTTTTTATTATAGTAACGCTAGTATACTTTAACGATTTTTTCGGTAGTTTCTAATAGTTTATTAACGTTATAAAATTAGTACTATTCGCGGATTTCTTTATTAAAATAGAAAGTATAGTACTAGGTATTATAGGCCAAGGGCCCTAACGTAGCGTACGACTACGCCGTACGCCGACCTTAGTAGGTAGGAGCCCTCCTAGGTTATATAACCCTAGACCGCGTACGTAAGGAGGCGTCGGGCAGGTTACTTAACGAGGGCGGATACTTTTAGACCCCCGCGGGCGTTTAGTATAGCGATGTAGGGTATACGTATTATTAGATACTCGCGGGCGTTTAGCGTACGAAGGGTACGGTAGGGTAGATCGGGACTACGTAACCTTAGGCTTAATATACGTAACGGTAGGCGGTTACCTAATAAGGGTAGTTACCGTTAAACGCCCGCGGGCGTTTAGAGGGTAAGGGTATACGAGGGAGGCGGGGTCGAGGTATATAGGGGAGGGAAACTTTTAGAGTATAAATCCCTTTTTTTTTTTTTCTTTTTATAAGATTAGTTATTTCGATAATTTAGGAGTTTTTACGTACGCCCTCGTTACTAAGACTTTTATATTTAACTAATCTTTGTTTTTTTTCGACGACTTTATCTCGGTCGGGTAAGTATATTTAAGCCTAGGTACCGCGGAATTAAAATTAAGTAGTATAAGTAAGCCTAGAATACTACTTAGTATTACGGTAAAACGGCGAGATAAAAGGAGTAAAGAAATACGAATCCCCGGCTATCGGGGGTAGGTATCCCGACGAGGTATTATACTAAATAGTCGTCGCCCTTTAATAGTAAGTAGAACTTTTAGTCCGAGAACGGGAGTAACGGCCGGAAAGGCGCGGCTTCGCCGAGCCGTCGGAACTTTACGAAAGACGGCCCCGACTTATCCTAGATACGGTAGTACTATTTACGAGCTCCCGTCGGGAGTACGTAAACTAGCGTACTTTGATTCGGGATAAGCTACGCGTAGATATAGTAATAATTAGCGGCGTGGATATATAACTAGTTTACGTTTACCGTAGCCTAGGTTTTAAGGCCTAGGTAATAGTTTACGCGTATTATACGTAACTTTAAAATAATAAGAACGTAGGCCCGAAAGAATTCCTAGCCTATTTAGACTTAGTATTTAATAACTTAAATAAGCGTTAACGCGCCGTAAACCGGGTAATAACTACCCGCTAGGGGGAGTAGGAATAAATAGTAATATTTTTACCGAAGTTCGAAGGGGATTTATTCGAGTCGGGCCTAAAAGACGTTAATACGGTAGCTTACGACTTATTACGTAAAGCTATTAACTTTACTACGCGTTAAATAACGTTAACTTTACCGGCCCCGACGTCGTACGTAAAATATAAGAACTAGCTTTTAGTAGTAAGCTCGAATATAAATAGTATACGCTAAATAGCCTCGACCTAGTCCCGTAACTATATACCGGCCGCCGGCGAACTTATAAACCTTCGCGCGGGCTACGTCTAAACGTTTAGTTACGCGAGGCCGGTAACCGTAGCCGTAACGCGGCCGTCGATAGGCCTTACTATACGGCCTATAATAACGTCTAACCCCGACCCGCGTACTTACTTTAAGTATAGTACCCGTAACTATATTTAAAGTATTTACTCGTAATAAGATACGGCCCGCTTAGTTACGGTATACAAGGCTCGAATAGAAAAGGTATACTCGGACTACGAAGACGCGCCGGAAACGTTATAAGACGGGACTTCTAAGTTAAGAAAAAAATAGCCCCGCGTTAAAAGCTCGGCAAAAGGCGTAAAAAAAATTTATAATAGGCGTAAAAAAAGTAAGTACTAAGGATAAGGGCGGAGGGTATATACGTCGACGCGGTTATTAATAACCGTTATAATATACAAGCTTTTACTGACTTAGGATACTTCGTATTCGTTATAATTTTAAAGTAATATATAAAAAGGACGAAGGCGAAGACGTTAACTATTAAGCCCCGGAAACTCCGGTAAATAGTAGGCTAACCTAAAAAAGAATAACTATTTATTAAACGGGTAACGAGGGTTTAAATAAATATCGCGGGCGTAAGGACCCCGGTATAAGTATACGTAGTACCGGACTAAAAGGAGACGTTAATCCTAAGTAAGGGTTAACTCGTCTACTACTATACCGTTATTAAGCCGGTTAAAGATAAGATTTTTATAGGTAAGTAAGGAATAATACTAAAAACGAAGCCCCGGAAACGAACGGACGGTATAGCGGTACGGGTATCGGCGGCGATAATACGGCGGCTACTAAGGGCGTTTACGGTTTAGTACTCGGCGGTTACGATAAAAAACGTATACGTCGCGTTCGAGACGAAAAAAGTACTCGCCTCGATAGTAAAAATCCGGGCGAAGGTACCGAAATAGTTAAAAGACTTAGTAAAGGCGTTTAACTTTAAAGCGGCTAGGACGCTACCGCCGTACCGTTTAGGCGTAAACTACGAGATCCGGTTAATTAAAAACTTTGATAGATCCGAGCCCCCGTTTCTAGTAACGCTACTATACTACCGGTTTAAAGAAGAGTTACTCGTAATCCGGAAAACTATCCTAGATTTACTAGACTAAAGGCTAATCCGGCCGAGCAAGTCTTTAAGCGGTATACCGGTATTATTCGTCTATAAGGCTAACGGGAGCCTTCGGTTTTACGTTAACTACCGTAAACTTAATACTATTACGGAACGGGATACTTACCCTTTATTGCTAATTACGGAAACTTTACGTTACGTAGCTAAGTATCGTTAAGTAACTAAGTTAGACGTAATCTCCGCGTTCTACCGTATAAAAATACGGGAGGGGGATAAGTAAAAAATAGCGTTTAATACCTATACTAGCTTTTATAAATAGCTAGTTACGCCGTTCGGCTTTATAAATACCCCGGCGTCGTTCTAACGGTATATTAACTAAGTCTTTTAAGTCTACCTAAATATAAACGCGACGGCCTTTATCGACGACGTTTATATTTACTCGAACGGCTCCCGTACGGACTACTATATACGGGTACGCGAAGTAGTAAATAAGCTTTATAGGGCTAGCCTCTAACTCAACATTAAGAAGTATAAGTTTAAGGCCTAAACTCCGAAGTTCCTCGGCTACGTTATTAAGCCGGGCCGTAAACTCGAAATAAACCCGGCTAAGGTAAACGTAATCCGGGACTAGGAAGTCCCGCGTACAGTCCGCGTAATCCGGGGGTTCCTAGGGTTTACCGAGTTTTACTAAGAGTTTATCCTTCGCTACTCCGAGTATACGTCCCCCTTAACGGATTTAATAAAAAAAGGAGCTAAGTTTGTATAAACGTTGGAGTACGAGGTAAGCTTTTAAGCTTTAAAAAAAACGGCTACGGAAGGCCTAGTACTAACGGTATAGGTCCCGGGGAAACTTACGAAAGTAAAAATAAATTTATTAGGGTATACTTTAGGGGCCGCCC
Organism: Ophiostoma montium; assembly: GCA_029299015.1. NCBI lineage: Eukaryota > Fungi > Ascomycota > Sordariomycetes > Ophiostomatales > Ophiostomataceae > Ophiostoma > Ophiostoma montium. The sequence continues at coordinate 60,350 of JANSMC010000068.1, read as the reverse complement.
TACTATAAAAACAAACGGACGAGGCGTAGTATCCCGTAGCCTATCTCTCGAAAAAGCTTACGCCGGCGGAGTATAACTACTTAATCTATAACAAAAAGTTATACGCTATTATTATAGTAATATAGGAGTAGGCGCCGGAACTAAAAGGGGAACGTTTTAAAGTACTTACGGATTACTAAAACTTATAATAGTTCCTAAACCGCCGTTTATTTAACGAACGCTAAATATAGTAAACGGAAAATCTTTTAGTAATAAACTATACCCTAATCTACCGGCCCGGACGACTATAACTATTATTAAATATACTATCCCGGCGGGACTAAAATATACTAATAAATAGCGGCGACGACCGGCGGGCCGAACGAAAAGTATAGCTTCTTATAAAAACCGTAAAAGGGTTAAGGATAACTAAGCCCCCGCCGGACAAAACGCTTTAACCGACTATCGTAACCCTAATAAGGTAAGTAGTACGGGCGGATAAAGACGGTCCCGGGGAAACAAGTAAAAAACCGACTAACGAGTTAAAGTCGCCGTTCGTAAACGACGAGTTAATAACGTTATAATATACGTCCTTTAAAGCTAACCGTTAGTACTAAAAACTCCGGGATACGATTTAAAGGAAAAACGATATAGTACTAAAAAAGTAAAGGCTAAACTTCGAGTTAATAAAGTTCCGGTAAAATTCGAAAGGCCGGGTAATTTAACAAAATCGGCTTTAAATCCCGTTTAAAAAGCCCCTCCGTATACGTTTAATCTAAGCTATTTATAACTCGAAACTTACCGGGTATCTAAGTAAAGAAACTACGCGAATAGTAATCTTAAAATCGTACGTCTAACCGGTATTAATAACTAATATATAATAATTCGTAAAAAACTACTAGCGTTACCGCTAAATTAAACCGTAACGGGATACTAAATAAAAGCTCTTTAAACTACTCCCTATTCCGGAACGGCTATAAAACGAGCTCTTTATAAATTTTATTATCTACTTACCGATTAACAAAAGATATACTAATATTATAATAATTACGGACCGTTTAAATAAAACGGTAATATACGAACTAATACCGACAATTAAAGCACTAAAAGTAACAAAACGTTTCCTTAACGACGTCTTCCGATACTACGGCCTACTAACGGCGATCGTATTCGACCGCGGGGTATAATTTATAAACGACTTTTAAACGGAGGTTTATAAGGTACTAAGTATTACGCGTCGGTTATCTATAGTATAGTACCCCGAGACGGACGGAATAACGGAACGGGTAAACTAAAAATTAAAAATTTACTTCCGCGCTTTTACTTCTTTCTCGTAATCGGATTAAGCTTAGCTACTTTTATCCGTTATAGTCGCCCTAAATAACCGGGTTAGTACCTCGACGAAAATATTACCGTTTTATATACTTTATAACTATTATATACCGGTAATCGATAAGCCGGTACTAAAAGCCCGACGGTTAACTACGGTATCCGACGACGTATTAGTAAAAAAATAGCGCTAAAGTACCGTATACGCGTAAACGAGTATAAAAGTCGTTTAAAAAGTATAAGAAACCTAGGCGAATAAGCATCGCTAATACGTAAACGTATTCTAATAAAGGAAACGCGTATAGCTCCGAATACGTTACGTCAAAACCGTACGGCCGGTAAAAAAACTAGACTAAGTAGTATTACCGTACTACGTAGTATATATAGTAAGTAACTACGCCGTAAAACTAAATATACTAAAAAGGATTTATCCGGTATTTTACGTAAGTCTAGTCTAATACGACGACGATAACCCGTTCCCGAACTAACGGGTAGACTATACCGAACCGTCGCCGCTAACCGTAAACGGTTATAACGAGTACGAAGTAAACGATATTTTTAAGTACCGCCGGAAGGGCCGCGGTTAGTAAATATACGTAAAATAGGCCGGGTACGCTACGCCAAATTAAAAACCGCTAAAAACGATACAAAAAACTACGGCCTTAAACAAGTACGAAAAGCGGGTATACCCCCCGTAGCGGAAGGCGCCGGGAAGGGGGAAGTAATATTATAGGCTAAAGGCCCCAGCGTAGCGTACGACTACGCCGTACGCCGACCTTAACAGGCAAAAGCCCTCCCAGGTCATATAACCCTAGACCGCGCACGTGAGGAGGCGTCGGGCAAGTTACCTAACGAGGGCGGATACCTTTAGACCCCCGCGGGCGTCTAGTATAGCGATGCAGGGTATACGCATTATTAGACACCCGCGGGCGTCTAGCGTACGAGGGGTACGGTGGGGTGGATCGGGACTACGTGACCTTAGGCTTGATGCACGTGACGGTAGGCGGTTACCTAATAAGGGTAGTTACCGTTAAACGCCCGCGGGCGTCTAGAGGGCAAGGGTATACGAGGGAGGCGGGGTCGAGGCATATAGGGGAGGGAAACTTTTAGAGTGCAAATCCCTCTCTTTTCCTTTCCTTCTGTAAGATTAGTTATTTCGATAATTCAGGAGTCTTTACGTACGCCCTCGCTACTAAGACCCTTATACTAAGACTAGTACGAATTGTTTTTAGTAGTCGTAATATTAATACTAACTTTATCGAATAGGCTACGGAATTCTAAGTAGTACTATATCGGGGAACGGTTAGTTTAACGTAAGTAGAATAACTCCGAATATAGTTTAAGTATTTAGCTACTGTTACTATAGTACTTTTTACGTAAGAAATCGACGAAGATATACTAGGTAGTCTTAAAGTTAGGATTTTTTTTACGGCGTTAGGTTTAGAAATGCGTCTAGTCTTTAAGGACGATTTTATCGAGGTAGCTTATTATTTAGATTATTCTATATTTATCGGGGGTATCGAGGCGGTTCGTATTTTTATAAACTTGTTTAACTTAGTTAATTTAATCCTCGATTTAAGTAGCCGTAAAATCCTTAGTAAGTTCGTCGACTAAGTAACGAGGCGGTTTCGTATCGTACTAGTAAACCTTACGCGGTTAAGTATCGCGAGGGCTAGCCGATTCGGCTATCCGTTAAGTAAACTTAACTAGCTTTTTTAGTATAACGGGATCGTCGCCGGCTTACTCGATTAAGTTATCGAGCGTAACTACCTCGTCGCGGTTTCGGCTAGCTACGCTAGGGGAGCGAGGAGTGTACGAGATAAATATACTTAGCGATGTATTAACGAAAGCGGGTACTATCGTTGTTTTTATATGCTCGAAGTAACGCTCGTTAGCTATATCGTTTTAATTGGGTAGAGGCGTATTGGCGCGCGATTTCCGGGAGGGTATATAGGGCGTATAATCGACGTCCTTGTTAGTACGCGTTTATAAGGGATCGGGCGAGGGGCGTTCGGTAAACATTTTTTTTCCGGACTAGTTATTCGTAAAAATAATAAAAGTAAAAAAATATAAAAGAATACTAGGGTAAGATAAAATAGCTTAGTCGTAAGGATAAACTAATAAAAAAAAAAATATCGATACTAAAGTAGGGGTTAAAAAGTTATAAAACTTTTACTTACTAAACTAACTACGAGTAGCCGGCGAGGCGCTCCTTTATATCGTACGCTTAAAAAAAACTCTAACTACGTACGATCGGTAAGAGCGTACCTTACGTAAAAGTTAGCGACCGAGGGTTAGTCTTAAGGCTTTGCCCTTAGTCGTACTACGATTCCTCTACGCTTAGTTTTCGTAGAGCCGTCGCGGATTTATCGGCGACTGTACGCCTACAAAGGGCGGACGGCTTTTTCTTTTAGCTATCGCTAACTTATCGGTAGCCGCGTACCTGAATGAGTGGATGGCTTCTTCCTTTTAGTTATCGTTGACCTATCGGCGACTGTGCGCCTGGGCAAGCTAATAGTTACTAGCGTATAGGGCTTACTCTATTGTAAGGGAGTATCCTTTATACCTTTTAGTAAGCGTTCTAGCTAAAAAGTTAGTTTTCGCTAGAAAAAAAACGTAAACGTTACCGTTAGCCTCGAGCGGTAGGGCCTTTAGCGGAGTAGTTTTTTTGTACTAGCCCGTAATACGATAAAGGTCTTTTATCGAGTTAAAGTTATTAATTTAATTTTATTAGTAATTACGCTTAGCTTACTTAAACGTAGTTGTATACTCCCGTTTAACCGGTATATTTATTCTTAGTAATAGGCTTATATCGTTATTATACTATCGTATTTTAGTAGTTACGTATTCCGTTATTTATTATAGTACCGGCTTACCGCGCCCTTATTAACGTTTACTAACCGCGTAGACGGTATCGTTGTATAACCGCTTTAAAGTATTAAACTAGTTATCGATCTCGTTAGTATTTTAAAAAATATTTAGTATAAGAAGTAGTAAAAAGATTTTTTCCGATAATATATTCTTAAATATTAGAATAGTGTCCTCGTATACTATAAATTTGTTAGGGATAAGGCCTTATAAATAACCGTAGGGGATAGACGTAATAAGTACGGCGTAGTCGGACCCGGAAGCGGCGTCGAGGTCGACTTAAGTATTAGTATAAAGGACGTTTAAAAAGACGAGATTAATAATGTTACTATCGTAATAAGTTTAGACTTTTAATTCGCTAGTATATACGAGCCCTGTATTTACTACTTAGTTAGTAATAGTTATGCCGCGGTATAAGTTTTCCTTACTTAGGTTTTAAGATAGGTACGTAGCGTTAAAGTCCCCGCCGATAAAGAAGTAGCGGGGGGGGTCGATGTAAGTAATATACTCGATAACGTCGTTAGTAGCTAGCTCGTAATAAATATTTAAGTATATAATACCGTTTACCTTAAGCTAAAAGGTATCTTGGTTACCTTTTAGGCTACGGCGTTAGTAGTATTAGTTACGAAGGTACTTTCGAACATATATAAAAACCCGGGAGCGCTCGCTTTTAGCGGCGCTTTAACTATCCTTTAGCGCGAAAAGGTTAAACCGTAGGTAAGTCTATATAAACGAATTAGTACTCGTCTAAGGCTTTTATATATAAATAACTACGATATCTTTTTCGTTTACAATTTATAAGCTAGTTATGTACTATATTATAGCCTTCCTAACGTTATTCTAAAGAATAGTCGTAGGTTAGTTATATATTGCTAGTAAGGGTTACGAGGGTAGCTTTGTCTTCGTACCCCGGCTTAGTATAGTATAGCTATTTATAAGAGTTATCGTTTATATCTGTATTAAGGGCTATAGAGTCGGTAGTATTTAAGTCGCCTAGGTCGTCCGTAGTTACTTCGTTAGGAAGTATATTAAAGGGGTTTATCGATTAGGCCGAGAGGATAGTAACGTTATAACTCCTCTTATACCTCGCCCGCTTATTATAGATACTATTATCGAGTTCCGGGCTATTTAAGGTACGCTTCTCGGGGTTCGAGGAGGTTAGTATAGTAGGTTCGTAGGGTACTTCGAGGTTAATCGTAGGTGCCGGGGTAGGTTTATAGCCCTAGACCTTTTTACTTAGTTTGTTACTTTTTGCCTAGATTTTACGGCGCTTAGCGCGCGAAGGCTATATAATTTTCCCGTTTTTAGCTATAAACGGGGCGGTAGGGTAGGAGTCGTAACCTACTATATACGGACCGTAGTAGTTATAGTATTTAGGGCCGTTAGTATATCGGTCGTTATAAGTATTATTATTGTACTTATAAACGAGGGCTAAGCATTTATTATAACGTTTTTCGAGGGTATAGCGAGTTTTATCGTAGTACTACTAGTATCCTGGGTTATATACCGTAAGCTTCGGTTTATGTATAATTTCTCGGGAGAGGGAGCTATACTCGAATAGTCGGAAGTTTTTAACTTAGGTATTAAAAGTAATACGCTAGGTGTTAGTATTAAGTATTTTAGAAAAAAAGCGGAAAGTTTTTTACGCGTAGACGGTAAGCCGGCCGGTTTGCGTAGTAATCTTTTCGTCGATTAAGTTTTCGATGTTTATAGTACGACCGTTAACGTTACGGACGAAGTCGGGTACGTTATTAACCGTATAAATAACTTAACGTTTGTATACGTCGATGCGTATAGCCCCGAGGACGCTAGATAGCGTAGTAATATACTCGGGGGTTAGGATTTTTTGTTAAGTTTAGACTTTATCGGGGTAAATAGTATAGCCGGTAAAAGTATCGTTAATAAAAATACTTTTATTTAGAATACTAGTATACGAAGTTATTAGTTTCTGTACTTGGTAGCGGGAGATACGGGGAGTATCGTTCTCTTTATTTTAATATAGCGTGACGAGGACGCGAATATTTTTGGGTGTTTTAAGCTTTTTAGCCTTAGGTTTAGGGGGTCGTTTGGGCAAGTTAACGCTCGAGGCCGCCCCGGTAAATGTATAGTTATATTCGGTAACGCGGCTCTAAGAGGATATAGTCGTAGTCGGGGCAACCCGTGGCCGGGAGACCGTAACGCTTTTATTAAAGGTCGGTGCGGCGTTAGTAACGCGCTCGGCGTATATAGCTATACGAATTAGTTAGGAGATAGTCGTAACGATTTCGATAGCCTCGCGGCGATAATTCGGTGTAGTTTTAGGGTACTTTTTAATAAAGTCGAAAAAGTAGGGCTTAAGGTTAATAAGTACCTCGTTCCGGGCGGTAAGGGCCGCCGTACGGGCGGTGGTTTCGTTAATAGTATCCCTAATACCTGTTAGCGCGTCTTTAGGGTAGCCTTCCTTTTATAGCTACTAGGAGATCGGTAACACGGGGGTCGCTTTCGAGGGCGCGCCGGCGGGCTTAGAGGGGATATAGGAGGGTATGTTAAGGGCAGCGGGCTTGGTAAAGTCGCTATTTAACTAATAGGAGGGCCTGGCAGGCGTAGTAGGCGCGCCGCCTTGGCTCTCCATAGTGAGAGGTGTTGATGATGATGATAATTCAATAGGGGTGTTCGTGATAATCGAAATAGCGGCTTCCTATTGGCTGGAGCAGCCTAGGGAGAAATTTTTCAGGGGAAGGTTGACGGAGTACTCCAGAAACCACCGCAATGGGGTGTAAGAGCGCTAGAAGTGGGTCCCGGCTGAGACGCACACGGCTAGAGGCCAGCTGCGACGCCGAAAGAGGGACTGAATAGGTGCTGTTCCGGCAGACGAGAGGCTGCAGAGTCCGAGTACTGCGTACGAGCACATACGAAGTACTCATACCCCGTAGCATCAGTGTTTTATCGCCGTCTGAAGCTCGAGACGTGACGGCGGATCAGGGGCGGTTTGGTCTAATCTTATCGGCGCATCCACTTGTTTGCTTAGTAAGCAAGTACGGCGGGGTGATTTCTTTTCAGCTCTTGTCACGACGATGGACAATACTGTCGCGACAGCACTACCCAAAAATGACCTCCAAGAGATACATTGTCGAGCACCTCGACGACGAGCTGGGCGCGTGGTCGCAGCTCGAGTACATTTCGATTGCGCGCGAGACGGGCAACTTTTGTCTGTCATCGATCCCGGCGTCGCTCAAGGCCAAACTGCCGGCCGAGCTGGCCGACACGGCGGGCTTTGTGGCCGAGACGCGCGGCGTCGAGGAGGTGTACGGGCAGGATGCAAGCCTGAAACAAAGGGTGTGTTTGTTGGACCCGGCCGCGGCCGACGAGCTGTCCCCGGCCGACGGCGATCGGTTCGACGTGTTTTTGTTTGGCGGTATCCTGGGCGACGACCCGCCGCGGGACCGGACGTCGGAGCTGCGCAAAAAGGGGTTTACGGGGCGGCGACTGGGCCCGCTGCAGATGACGACGGACACGGCGGTGCGGGTGACGCGGATTGTGGTGGAGAAGAAGGGTGAGTTGGGGGGGGGAGGAGATAACAAGAAGAAAAAAACTGACAGACAGTTCCTCTGGACAAAATCGAATACCTCGACTTCCCATCGCTACAATTCAACGAGCACGAGAGCACAGAGATGCCGTTCCGCTACGTCAAGGGCGACGACGGGCAGCCGATTATGCCCGAGGTAAGTGTGGTGATGCCGTGATGAAGATGAAGATGAAGATGATGAAGATGAAGATGCCGAAGATGAAGATGCCGGAGGCTGACGTGCAGGGCATGGTTGACTTGATCAAGAACGACGCCGACAAGGCGATTGATGATTTGTTCTAGGTAGCCGGTAGCAAAAAGCAAAATTTAAAAAAAGAGAGAAAAAACAGAAACAATCAAACGACAGCCATCGCGAACCGCCGACGTTATCTTATCTTCGGCCAACCCCGCCACTATATAAGAGAGTCCCGAGTCTCGGCATGCGTATTCGCATCACACATCCGTCACGCATCCGTCACGCATCCATCTTGATCACCATCTTCACCAACTACACCAAGATGCCGCCAACTCCCCTCGTCATCGACCCGCCGCTGCTCAACACGGCCAACCCGTGGGCCACCAGCCTCGACGACCTGGCGCGGCTGTACGCGTGTCCGCACACGGGCGCCGTGACGACGCGCACGTCGCTGCTGCTGGCGGGTTTCCCGCACGACCCGGCCATCCACCAGTACACGTTTTTCGATGCCGCAGTGCACGACCCGCACAGCAGCGCGTCGGCACCGCTGCAGCAGACGGGCAGCCTCAACAACCTGGGATACAGCCCGCTGCCGCTGGCGCAGTATCTCGGGTTTATTCGGGAGATTGCGGCGGCAACCAAGTTGCCCAGAAAGAAATGTTTTTTGGTGTCAGTGACGGGCACGCCCGACGACGTGGCCGGGTGCTATGCCGCGATTGCAGCGCTGCAGACCGAGCTGCCCGACGTGCCGCTGGCCATGGAGGTCAACCTCAGCTGCCCCAACATCCCGGACAAGCCGCCGCCGGCGTACGATGGTGGGGCGTTGCAAGAATATCTCGCGGCGATCGCACAGGCCATAAAGGACGTTGCAGCGACGACTTCGCCGTCGGTGCCCCCGCCGGCCGTCGGGTTCAAGACGCCGCCGTACACGCACGCAGGGCAGTTTGACGTGCTCATCGGGGCTTTGATCGCATCGGCCTCGGCCAGTGGCGGCACCTGCCCGCTGAGTTTTCTGACGGCGACCAACACGCTGGGGTCGTCGCTGGTGATGACGCTGCGCGACGACGGCGACGACGGCGGTGACGGCCAACAACACGCACCGGCCCTGCCCAACGGCGGACTGGGCGGCATGGCGGGCGCACCGCTGCACCCGCTGGCGCTGGGCAACGTGGCGACGCTGCGGCGGCTTCTGGACGCGGAGACCAGCAAGGAAGCGCTGGGCCACATCCGCATCGTTGGCGCGGGCGGCGTGTCGGACGCGGCGGGCTACGGGCGGATGCGGCAGGTCGGGGCGTATGCGGTGGGCGTGGGGACAGGGCTGGGGGTGTACGGGATGGACGTGTTTGGGCGAATCCGGGGGGCAGCGGAGGAGGCAGGCAAGGCAAAGGAGTGATGGCATAAGTCGGACAGTCTCTATTGTCATTTTGATTTCGTCATTTTGATTTCGTCATTTTGATTTATCGTCATTTTGTTCTCGTTATTATTGATTTTATTGGTCATTATCAAAAGTCCGATGAACTGACGTCAACGTTCAGCCTCACGTCTGCGCAGCAGGGTCGCGAGGTAGACGTCGCCGACGGCCTGCGGTCGGGCCGTTTCCGGTGAAGCCTCTGCAGCACCCTCTTTGGCGTCTTTTGTAATGTTGACGTTGCCGAGGAAGAGGGCACAGACGACGCACTAAACGTTAGCTGGGCTCCAAAGGGAAAGAAAATCAAACGACCTACCGACAGCATGATTGGCGTAATCGCCACAAACGCCCACACAATGCCCATCTAAACGTTAGCTTTCCTTATAAAGTATCTTCATCTTGGTGATGAAAAGACCTACCCTCGCTTTGTGCTCGACAATCGCCAGCTCCTCCGCCCCCAGGTGCTTCAGCCCTGCCACGCTCCGCAGCGGCGACGTGCTGGCAATGCCCGACGTGTTGTTAAACACCGTCGCCATGACCGTCAGCGCCAGCGTGCCCCCCAGCGGCACCGCCACCGCCATGACCGACACCACCGTGGCCACCTGCTGCGGGAACAGGCCCACGGCGTGCAGCGACCCGGGCATCAGGCGCAGGCCCGTGCCGGCGCCCGTCAGCGCCATCATGCAGATAATGGCCGGCAAGTGCCGGCTCCACAGCGCCCAGGCCAGCACGCCGACGCCGACGGCCTCGACGACGGAGCCCAGCATGAGCGGCGCAAAGGTGTTGCAGGGCCGGCCATTCAGCAAGTACATGCTGAGGTAGACGCCGATGCCGAGGCCCGGTGTATAGTACAGCAGCTGGGTGCCGGCATAGGTAGGGCCGTAGAGCTTGACCATGGTGAAGTAGAGGCTGCAGAAATACAGCACGGCGTACATGGCGGCGCCCGTGGCCACATTGATGGCAAACAGCAGGCCCATGTCCTTGCTGGCCAGCAGGCGCCACGGCAGCATGGCGCGCTGGCGGGGCCACAGGCGGACCACCGCGCCGTCGGGCGGCACCATGTGGCGTTCATAGGCGACAAAGACGGCGACGAGCAGCAGGCCCACCAGCAGCGGAACGAGCACGGCCGCCGAGGCCCAGCTGTAGGTGGCGCCGGCCCAGGTCAAGCCGAGGATGAGCAGGCCGAAGCCGAACAGAAAAAGGACCTGACCGCCGGCGTCAATGGTGGCCAGTCGCTCTAGGATGGACGGGGGGGTGGACGGGGGGGTGTCCTGGTCTTGGCTGTCTGCGTCTGCCGACGACGGCGACAGCTGCGGCCCCAGCAGCTCGGGCCGCAGCACAACGTAGATGAGCACGACCCCGGCCGCACCAATCGGCAGGTTGATCGCAAAACACCACCGCCAGCTGACGTGCGTCAGCGCCCCTCCCACGACGGGGCCGATGCCGTAGCTCATGCCCGCCGTAAACGAGAAGATGCTCCAGTTCTTGGCATTCTCGCGCAGCGACACGCGGTCCAGCAAGATGACACGCACGACGACGTTGAGGCCCGCACACCCGAGCCCCTGGACGGCGCGGCCCAGCAGCAGCACGGCAAACGACGTCGTCGGCGCCCCGGTACAGATGGCGCTGCCGACGAGCATGACGACGAGGGCGGCCTGGATGGCGACGTGGCGGCCCAGAATGTCGGCGGCCTGGCCCCAAAAGGGGATAAACGCGGCCGATGTCAAATTGAAAGCGGCAATGATCCAGTTGAGCTGGGCGACGGCGCCAAAGTCCGTCGCGATCCACGGCAGCGCGCTGGCCACAATGGTGACGTCGAGGGCCTGCAGCGCAAAGGGGAAGAGGAGGCCCGCGACGAGCTTGCAGCGGTAGCGGCGGGCGGCGAGCTGCTCGCGGCGGCACGCGGGGCAGCGGCCGTGGGTGGAGGGGGTGGTGGATGCTGTAGCTGTTGTGGCTGTGGCCGTGGCTGCTGTAGCTGTGGCCGTGGCTGTCGGTGGTTTTATCGGGGCCGTGCTCGAGGACGGTGCTGCTGCTGCCTCTGCTGCCTCTGCTGCCTCCGCTGTGTCATTTAATACTGGCTGTGCATCTCCAAGACTCTTTTCCGTCAAGTTGATGTTGTCGGGACTGCCGCTGCTGCTGGCTGGTGCCGGCGGTACTGGTGCTGGTGCGTGCCGCGCACATGCTGGCGGGTGGGGAGACGACGGCGCCGACAACCCCGACAGCGACGACGATGCGGCCGACAACGAGCCGTCTTTTTGCCGTGTCCGAAACAGTAATTTCATTTGGGCGAGCGAGTGACGGAGGCGAATGAACTAGAGAAAAGAAGGAAGGAAAGAAAGAAAGAAAGAAAGAAAGAAAACGAGAGACAGAAAGACAGAAAGACAGAAAGACAGAAAGAAGAACGAGAGGCAAAAAGACAAGAACTCAACAACAAACACAGCTCATACACACGCCGTGCTATTTATTATCCAACACAACCTGGTTCCATCTACGCCGGTTCCATTACGGTTCCATCAACACCGCTCACCAGACACCAGACCTGTTGTCCAACAGCCAAGTTCGGGTTCAACCGCAGACGATGCAGACAAAACAGAACGGAACAACCCAGGAGATTTTTACAAAATCAAAGACACAAGAAGGGGGAGGGGGGGGCGGCGAGACAGGAGAACAGGCGCAGGGTCGCATGAGATTGAGAGAAGAGAGACACACGCTGCAACCTGGGTCCTGGGTCCTGGGCAATCTGGGCAATCTGGGATACTGGGCAATATGGGATATCTGGGATCTCTGGACAATCTGGGCAATCTGGCAGGCATGCAGTGTCGGGCATGCATGTAGTCACGGTAGACGAGGAGCTGAGCGTGGATGATGGGTGGGCAAGGGCGGGCATGGGCGGGCAGACATGGCCTGGCATCATGGTTACGATCGCGGGGGCCTGCCGTTCGGAGGAACAATGCAATAAGTATGTGACATGGACAGGGCAGGAGGGGGGACAGAGGGTTGAAAGAAATCTGTAGTATCGTCAAGTCAATCAAATTCAATCAAACCAAGCAGTACTCGATCGTACTGGAGTCAATAACAACACTCTTGTTGTATCATAGCGTTTAGTATCAAATGAACTCACATAAGTCCAAAGGAAATCAAACAATTTGCAATGTCTTGCTCGCGTGGCACAGCCCACCAGGTGCACATTTGATTTCCACCCCTACAAGTTGCACGCCACCTCTGTGTCTGTGCTCGTCTGCCCTCGTCTGACCTCTTCTTCCTGTCGTCTGTCCTCGTCTGCCCTCGTCTGTCGTCTGTCCTCGGCGAAATGCGCTCGCTGGCCTTTTGCGCCGTGCTGGCCTCGGCTCGGATCGCCGCAGGTCAACAGACACAGAAAAAAGAGACAGCGCAGCCGTGTTCCTCGCCAGCCGCCCGACTTGCCATTGCCAGGACCTAGTCTGTCACAAAAAAAGAACATGCTGTCCTCTCCTCTGTCCTCTGTCTGTCCTCTCCTCTGTTCTTTGCGCGCACGGCCGGCGGAGCCTGGAGCAACGCCGAATGGCCGTGCGACGGGGGACAGCCGACAGGGAGACACAGTTGACGTTGGACGTCACGGAGCAACAAAGACAGACGAGCAGAGCAGAGCAGGGGGGGGGCTGCAAGTCGTCCACAAGCCGTCCACCTGTCGTCCGCAAGCATCCTGGGCCTCCGATGGCCCATGTCCATGTCCTAGACGGTGGCTCACCTGTGCTTGGGTGCCTGTGCTTAGTACCTGTTCTTGCTGGGTCGGCCGCTGCTCAAGTGCGAAAACGTCCCGCAGGCATGGCTTTCCGCTGCTGCCGCTATTCGTATTCTACTCTTTGGCTGAATATGTCTCGTCCTCGCCTGCAGTCCCGTTCGGCCGGTGGCCATCCTCTTGCATGGGTCCAGCACAACAAGAGGGTGTCCTCAGCCTGATCACATGTCACGGGCCACGGGGCGACTGGCCACGACCTGCACCATCTTGGCCTGCCAGTCCTATGCGACCAAATCTCCGTTCCCCCCATTTCCCGGCTGTCTACAACGTTGCAGCTTTTATCTCTTGGTAGGCGAGGGGAGTCGACTGTTGACTGTCGACTGTAGACTGTAGACGACTGCAGTGGCATGCAGCAGCAGCAACGCAGTCTGTACGAGGAAAGCATTTGATCAGATCTCTTCAATCGATCATCGTCGAATAGGATTGATCAACGACGGCTGCCGCTACGTGCGAGTGCCCAGGCACGGCCTCTGCCAGAAGCAGTTCTTGCCCCGATCCAGACTGTCCTGTACGCCTGTCCTGTACACCAACCCGTACTCCCTGCCCGTACTCCCTGCCGTACAGTACTCCCTGGTACTCCCTGTCCGTACACCACCCCGTACACCCGCCCGTGCACCGCGAACCGTGGACCGTGAACCATGGCCACAAAAAATAAATAATAAAAAGAGATAACACAGACATCCTGCACAACATACGGACGAAGAAAGAAGAGAGAGAAAGCCTGCAGGCTCATACGGGGGCCATGGCCCGCACAAAATCCAGTGGCCAACGACCGAGAGAGGAGGAGGAGAGAGAGAGGCTGAGACCGTCGTACCAGAGGGAACGAGGGGTCTCCCCTACTCGTAATCCCAGAGAGAGACAGCACCCCAGTGTGCGCGCGCATGCACTCTGCACTGAGACAGCCCAGGCGAGCGGCAGCACCAGTGTACATTGTACTCTGTAGAGTGGTGTGGTGTGCAGGAGTACGTACTCGTAGAGGCTTACCTAACCGTGACGAAGAGCATCCAGTCGCTCCTTCTCCCTCCGTCGCGCTGGTGTTGCGTGGCTCGGCGCGGCCTCACCTGACGCCGTGGCAGGTGCCATCACGTTGCTATCTTTACGGCGTCCTGTGAGAGCATCCACTGGACTATCATAGACCGAGAAGGATGATAGAACTGGAAGTCGGATCACTTGTTCTGGATGATTTTACAAGGAATATTTTTTTGTTGCTTTATTTTCATTCCTACCTTTATTTTGGTTTTGGTTTTCTTCATAATCTCAGGTTTGATTTGTAGGATGTTTGCTTCATTTTCTTCAAAGATTTCTTCCTTTCTTCTTTCTTCTGTTTTCTCTGCTTTCATTTCTCCCCCGTTGCTTTCAGTACTTCCCTTGCTTATGCTGCCCTGGTTCGTCGTCACCTGCTAGCTCCCTTGCTTCTACCGCCCGCATGCCAACTCTGGACATCCTCTCGTCCGAACCACCACTAGTGATGCATCCAGTGACCACAGCGCCACATTTGCGCCACTGCGAGAGAATATCTGGCTCTGTTAATAGTTTCAGTTGATGCTGATGCTGTTGATATTGCTAATAACTTTAAACTATTCTTCAAGTTTTATTATGATTTTTGTTCCTGATTTCCATACAATAGTTGTTTTTTATTTGATTCTTTCGAGTTTGCCATCCTCATCCCCGATCCGCCTAGTCCATGCATGACCAGCCATGCCGATCCCAGCAAGGCTCTGTCCCTTCCACGCTCCTTCGGCCCACTCTCTCCCGCACCCGTTCCCCCGTATCCCCGGATGCTACGAGTACACGGCTGAACCTGGCCCGGTAAGTCTAGTGCTGTGACGTCGCTGCTCTCGGCTGCTTTCACCTGCTTCACCTCTCACTTGACCCAACTTTGCTCCCCTCCCTGCAATACTCCGTACAGCCACTCTCTGCTACTCTGCTTCCCCCACCCACCCACCACCACGTCTGACGCGAGCCTGGCCTTCTCTTGCCGTCCCCCAGGGTCGTCACGTCCAGTGGCATGACCGTCCTGGACAACGACTGAACTTAAGCCCCTCGTCTCCCTATCTGCGATACGAGTATCGTATCTTCAATCATCCATCTCCACACAGCGTCATCCTCGACAAAATCACGCTGGTCCAGGACCAGACGATCGCCTCAACTGCAGCTGGACGAGCCTAGCCAAGGTACGTGCATCCGATGCGTTGAAATTGTTTGTCGATCTGTTTTACGGGTGATTTTATTCCGTTTTATTCATATTTTATTCCTTGCATTTCTTGTGTCTGCTCCCTTCTCTTCCTCTTTTTCCATTCTCGGCCAACTTGTTTCCCAGATTAGTCATCTCCCGGACATGCGGAAACGGTCTAGACTATCAACATCGCTCCCCGAGATGTCTTGTAAGACGGGCACTGTCGATGCCATGCCAGCCAGAACCAAAAAAGAGTCCGGCTATGGCCCGGGCACCCCCATGGGCCGAAGTAGGAGCAGACACCCCCATGAAGGCGGCTGTTACAAGTGGAGTCCTCCTTCACCATGCTCGCTCTCACTTTCTCATTCCTCACTTTGGCTCACTTCCACTCTCCCGTGCGCTTCTCCGAACTTGCTCCAGGTCATCCCCCCCATATCGTCTTCTGACATTTTCCATTGCCCTCTACACTCTGGTTGATTCGTAATTTTTTGTATTTTTCTTGCTGCTGCGCTCTTTACTGCTTCGCTCTTTACTTTTTTTTATTCTCGGTTATGCAAAATCTCATCCCCCCACCCAAAACATGTCTCGTCGCTGTCTCTTTCTCTGTCGTGCCCGTTGCATACGACTTAATCCCCCTACATCGCGGCCTAGTTCGGCCTCTGCGCTCGCGTCTTGGGCCTTTTTGGTCTTTGTTCAGTTCGGCTCCGCCTGATTCGACAGCAGCCCTTCGTCTCAGAAACACGGCACACACTACACACTACACACTACCCAGTACCCTCCCTTCCCCGTCTGCCACGGCACCCACGCACTCTTGTCATCCGCCCGTCCATCGGTTTCCACATTTGGCGTGTACTTGATCCGATCCAGGGCCGTAGTATTCGACATGGCCGTATTGGCTGCCTGCTGTCTTGTCTTGACGAGTATATAGTCTTCGTCCCCGTGTCTGTTGCAGTTTTTGTTTCGTTTTTTTTTATTATTATTAGCATATCATTTCTATTTCTTGGCCTTTGTTGTCAAATCATTTCTCTTCCTTGACCATACCGGTCTCAAGTGATACCATCCTATATCCTCCAGGACTGCCATTACTTTTACCGCACGGCCCTGCGTGGCTTGAACATTCCTACCAGTGTCTCGCCTTTGTACGCTTGATCACATCATCTCTTCCCTTTGGACTAACACAATGCCGTCCCAAGTCCGCACCTTTACGCTCCCAACGTCTCTTGGCGACACGCTCGCATCGTCGTCGCCCACGTCTGCGCCGTCTGTGCCCATCTCGGTCTCGGTGCCACGCTCCATCCCGGGCTATCCAGAGATTGCACGTCCCAAGAGGAGCAAAGGGGGAAGCACAAGCACGCTGCCGCGGATCAAGCCGAGCTCCAAGCCGACCACCACCATGACAGACATGGCCGACCGGCCGTCGACGGGCGGCGGCATCACGTTTGCGCACCAGGACGAGCTGCCCAAGCTGCCGATTCCCGACCTCGAGCAGACGTGCCAAAAGTACCTGCAGGCCCTGCGGCCGCTGCAGACGAGCCGCGAGCATGCCGAGACGCGGCATGCCGTGGACGAGTTTCTGCGGCACGAGGGGCCGGAGCTGCAGGAGAAGCTCAAGATGTATGCCGAGGGGCGGACGAGTTATATCGAGCAGTTTTGTAAGCACCGTTCTTCCGAATATACAAGACTTGAACCCAGCTAATACCATCAACCATCAGGGTACGACTCGTATCTCAACTACGACAACCCCGTCGTGCTCAACCTCAACCCCTTTTTCCTGCTGGAGGACGACCCCACGCCGGCCCGCAACAACCAGGTGACGCGAGCGGCGTCGCTGGTCGTGTCGGCCCTCAACTTTGTGCGCGCCGTGCGCAAGGAGGAGCTGCCGCCCGACACGGTGCGCGGCACGCCGCTGGACATGTACCAGTACTCGCGGCTGTTTGGCACGGCGCGCGTGCCGACGGACAATGGGTGCCAGATTGAGCAGGACCCGTACTCGCAGCACATTGTGGTCATGTGCCACGGCCAATTTTACTGGTTTGACGTGCTGGACGACCGGTCGGACCTGATCATGACGGAGCGCGACCTGGCCATCAACTTGCAGACCGTGGTGGACGACGCGACGCAGACGCCCATCCAGGACGCCGCCAAGGGCGCGCTGGGCGTGCTGAGCACCGAGAACCGCAAGGTGTGGTCGGGCCTGCGCGACGTGCTGACGCGCGACCCGGGGTCCAACAATGCCGACTGCCTGGGCATTGTCGACTCGGCCCTGTTTATCGTGTGCCTCGACTATACGGAGCCGGCATCGGCGGCCGCGCTGTGCCAAAACATGCTGTGCGGGTCGAGCAACATTGAGCGCGGCGTGCAGATCGGCACCTGCACCAACCGCTGGTACGACAAGCTGCAGATCATCGTGTGCAAGAACGGCAGCGCCGGCATCAACTTTGAGCACACGGGCGTCGACGGGCACACGGTGCTACGCTTCGCCAGCGATGTGTACACGGACACGATCCTGCGGTTTGCGCGCTCCATCAATGGCCAGTCGCCGTCGCTCTGGGCCTCGGCCAGCCCCGACCCCAGCAAACGCGCGCCCGAGAGCTTTGGCGACGTCACGGCCACGCCGCACAAGCTCGAGTGGGACATGATCCCCGAGCTCAGCATCGCCGTGCGCTTTGCCGAGTCGCGCCTGGCCGACCTCATTGGCCAAAACGAGTTTGCCTGCCTCGACTTTGACGCCTACGGGAAAAACTTTATCACCAGCATGGGCTTCTCGCCCGATGCCTTTGTGCAAATGGCCTTTCAGGCCGCCTACTACGGGCTCTACGGCCGCATCGAGTGCACCTACGAGCCCGCCATGACCAAGGTGTTTTTGCACGGCCGCACCGAGTCCATCCGCAGCGTCTCCGACGACTCGGTCCACTTTGTCCAGACCTTTTGGGGCGACAACCAGGCCGAGCGCAAGATTGACGCCCTGCGCCGCGCCTGCCAGCGCCACACCGCCACGACGCGCGAGTGCAGCAAGGCCCAGGGCTGCGACCGCCACCTGTATGCCCTCTACTGTCTGTGGCAGCGCCTGGCCGACGATGAGCTCGACAGCGGCAGCGGCAGCGGCAGCGGCACGTATTCGCAGTCGCAGTCGCAGTCGCAGTCGGACCGCTCGTTCAGCCCGTCGTCGTCACCACCGCCGTCGTCCCCCAGCAACGACGCCACCACCACCACCACCACCAGCGACCCAGCCATGATGCGCGCCCGCGGCGACAGCACCACGTCGCGCGCACAGCAGCAGCACGCCCAGGCCCAGCTCCTGCCGTCCATCTTCCAGGACGCCGGCTGGGACCGGCTCAACACCACCATCCTGTCCACGTCCAACTGCGGCAACCCGTCCCTGCGCCAGTTTGGCTTCGGCCCGGTGTCCGCCGACGGCTTCGGCATCGGCTACATTATCAAGGACGACGGCATCAGCGTCTGCGTCTCCAGCAAGCACCGCCAGACAAAACGCTTTATCGACACGTTGGAAAGCTACCTGCTCGAGATCCGCCGCATCCTGCGCATCACAAGCCGCCGCAGTCCCACCACCACCATGATGAACGCCGGCGGCTACGGCAGCAGCTTCAGCAACAGCACCACCAACACCAAGCAGCAGTCGCGCGCGCGCGAACTCGAAAGCATGCGCGCACGCCCACCCTTCAACCGCATCAAGTCACGTGGTCGGCTAATCACGGGCGGGCCCGGCGACGTCATGCGGCTGGGCGGCACCGAGTCGCCGGCCACGGAGAGCGCCACCATGAGCGAGGATGAGGAGCTCGGAGGGTGTAAGTTTTTTTTTTTTGTTTTTTGTTTTTTCTCTCTCTCTCTCTTCCTCAATCAATAATACTAACTAACGACAGATGGCTTTTTCGATGCTGGAATGCTGCTGCAGGCGCTCAAGGCGCGCAACGAGAGCTTGGAGACGGGCGAGCCCAAGTCGTCGGAGCGGGCATCGCGGCGGCGCGACGTGGGCAAGAAGCTGCGGCTGACGGACTATTAGTGGGGGGGGGGTTGTACGATTTGCTTTGGAGCGAGGCGAACGTTTGATTTTGGCAACAGCATGTGTCTATTTTTGTTTTTTTTGTTTTTTTTCTGTATTTCTGTATTTCTGTCATGAGCGACGAGGGCGAATACGGGTTGGCACGAATCAATTATTTACGCTCATTATGAGATCAATGTTCCAATATACACATCAAGATAAAATCGATCAAAAAACAAAAGCATTTTTGTGCGAAAAAAAGAGAGCTCGAATTTCTCCAAGAAGAAATCAATAAAGAAATATTATCACCAATAATTTCATATCAAAAAATCATCATCACTACGCCATCCTACTGCTCCGTACGGAGTACTCGTACCAATGCTGCGGCACCTCCATGAACCATTGCACAGCGTGTCATCTACTCCATACTCTGTACGGAGTACATCGTACAGCACGTCTCCTGCATCGTGCCGCCGACGCCGCGTTGCCTCCTTGCATGCACCTTTTTAGTTTTTAGTCTACGAAGTACGGCAAACGCCTCCCCTCTTGCCCCCCTTACGGCGCAGTCAGGCAGGGGACGCCGTTCCTGCATGCGCTGCTGCACGTTTGCCTGGCACACAGGCCTGCTTCAGACCTGCATGTGCGAGGATGGCCATGGTGAGGCTGTGGGAGGGATGTTGCATCCATTGTGTGTTCAGCCGTACCCGTAGTAAGAGGCCATGAAGAAAAGAAAAGAAAGAAACCCCTCGCGAGTAAGGAATTGTGGCTGGACATGCCATGCGCACCCCTTGGAAAGCAATGAGACTGGTTTCTTTTTCTTGTTTGGCCTTATTGTTCACATTTTGGCCCTGTTTTGCTTATTTGCTTGAATTTTGCCCTTATCTTACAGTGCAAAAGACAATGTGCTCGTACCTGACTCGTACGAGAATGCCCTCTACCTCTTTGCATGTCTCGATCCCTCAGCCTCGTTATGGAGTACCCGTGCCTGGCATCCGGCAATAACGCTCTCCGAATGTCTACGAGTACTCAGTAAACCCTTTGCCCCTATCATCTCCTTTCTATCATCTCCTTGACACACATCTCCCTGACACACGCCTTATGACAAATTGACAGTAATCATACGGAGTACGATAGAAGCACAGCATACTCCGTAGAATCATTCTCCTGCTCCAATGCCCTTCAGACCGGATGGCTCACGAGCTGCAAATCATCTTTGGGCAGTGCTGGATTGCCGTTTCAGGCTGTGCCCCCCCTAATTTGCCGTGTCATGCATCCCAGACGTCTGGCCGAGCTCGATCGAGGCTGTGAGCGAATGGATTTCTTGCCTGGCCCCGGCACAGCGTTTCAACCCCCAACAACGCCTGGCGCGGCGTCTGTAAAAATACACTGGCAAGATGAACGCGTACGAGCACTCATGAACGCCAAACGCGTCATTCGTAAGAGTTTGTACGAGTACGGAGTACTGAGTAAATGACTGCGCGATACTACGAGTACTTCGTACTCCGTACTCCGTACTGAGTAGAATTTGGACTTGGCCCGTTGTCGATCCCACGCTGGGCTGTGGCTGCCCGAGGCAAGACATTTCCAGTGACAGGCGAATGCCGACAAGCGAGTTGGGGTGGAAAATATAGGGGCGGCGGTGGTCTCCAGCGGTGTGGCAACACAAGACGCTCTGTACCCGTATCACGTCGTAGAATTTATTTCACTTTTCGATTGTTTGAATTTTTCTTATATATATATATATTCCCCCCCCCCTCTTTTTTTTCTCTTTCTTTCTTCAAAATCCTATTCTCTAGCCTTTCCCCTCCCGTCGTTTGTCAATATTCACATCCCGCCTCACCGCAAAAACGGAGGCTGGCATATGCATATATCTACTTGAGCCACCCGTTGCAGCATTTGACATACGGTGTACCCTATTTTGCGGTGTGCAAAAAAGTCGGCAGACGCATCGCGGGCAACCTGGTCAGCGCAAATCACAGACATGGATAAAAGCGGGGGGGGGGGGCCTTGGAGCTTCTTGCCGGTGCCCCTTTTTCACAGCAAGGCCTTACCAGAAAGAGCAACAGCCTCCTAACTCAAAGAGGAAAAGACTATCCGGGACCTTTTGGTGTGGCTGCTATTGCTTTTTGGTGTGTGTGGCAGGTGCGCCCCTGGCCCCAAAGGAAAGAGAATAGCGGAAAGCAGGAGCGACAGGGGGTGTGAGGACGCGCTGTTTTGAGGTCAAACCTGACCGTTTTGCCTGCTCCACCGTTTTGTTTTGTCCTCTTCCTCTTCCTGTTTCTTGTGCATCCATCGCATGACACTTGTGCCATCTAGCGACTGTAGCTTGACGGAGAATTACGAGTACACACTGGCCATGGTTAGTGTTTTCCTCCTGCTGCCCGCTGTTGGTCCATTGCATTGCCTCTCCAGTTTTGTTGCATGCACTTGCATTTTTTTGTTGTATTTTTGTAATTTTTGCGTTTTTGCAATGCATTTCTGCCATAACGGCGTAGCACTAAAAGCGGACCCAAAAAGCACGACGGTCGCGTGGTCCTGGACTTTTTGGCAAGCGCGTCGCTCGCCTATGCAAAACGGTCGACCGTTTTTTGCTACCGTACGCGTACGAGTACTGAGTACGGAGTACGAGTACTCCCTACTAATTAGTTCCCCCTTCATTTTAGCAGCCACGCATTTTATCTCAACGCGCAGCGAAACGAGATTGATTGAACAAAACCCCAACAATGCTGTACGAGTAGAAACAATACTCCGTAGATAGCCGATCTGGCTCCTACCAGATCAGATACTCGTACGGAGTACACACGCTGGTACGCGCTCTGTCTGTCCGGGTACCTGAGCACTGGAATGCAACGGTCGCCGGCTGTCTTATGTAATCCATCAATTGCAGCCGGAGGTCGGAGCCGCTGTACTTTGTAGATGCCCTCCGTCTCGCCGTTCACACGCATATTTTCCTGATTCGCTAGATGATCTGCTCGTAAACAACCATGGATGCGACGCTTCGTGTCGACAACGCACGCTGCAGGCTGCAGCTTTTGCAGCTCTCGCTACGCCCTTGCGGTGCTGAGCAACGCGTGCTGAGCAATCACGACACTGAAAAAAAAAAAACAAAAAAAACGAGTTTTTACTCGTACTCTCACTTTTTTACGAGTACCAAGAGTCTGATGGCCCATCGTAAACTTGTCATATTTGACCGTAGCATCGCCACCGTTGCTGGAGCACAGTCTCCAGTTCTGCTGTTGCTCTCCGGACGCCCCTATTCCGTAAACGACTGCTTGCTTCCAGTCTCTTGCTTCTTCTTCGCGTTTGATTCTGGTCATCTGTCCATTGCAACCAAATATCACATTGACTGGTGATCAGAATACGATCGTGCCCCCCTGTTAAATCAATGCTGGGACGCGCCATTCTCCCTCTGGTTCATGGTGCCAAAATGGAACGCGGTACGGAATATGGTCCCGGTGATAACAAGTTGAAATTCATTCATTGTTAGGGAATGAGTCCCCAGCACAGAGCTCACCTGAGGGTTCTTTGCACTTGGCATTCGTGACCGAGTGACTGTCTGAATACTACACAGTACGAGGCCTCCTCAGTACGAGTACTCCGTAGTTACCCTGTCCATCTATCCCATCATGCACCAATACTGCATTGCACAGAGTGATTACGGAGCAGACAGGGCCGCCTGCTACCAGAACGCCGCACCTGGGCTATGCTGGTCCCTGCTTCGTATGCGTAATGCAAGAGCCTGGCAAGCCGCCTCGCACGGCCAGTGGCCAAATGCAAAGAATATTATCCTGTGCTGAGTAGCACTCTTTTTATGATCTCCTTTTCCTTCACACTCCATACAAAGAATGCCTCACTCCGTGCTCCGTACTCCGTTGAGATCCATCACGGTAAAGGGCTTGCATGACCCTCCTATATTACGGAGAAGGAGTACGGAGTCTGCTCCGTTCAAGATTCAACCGCTTGTCAGCAAAAAAAGTACTTGTACCTCACTAACCAGGCCGTGTCGCGGCAGTGTCCAGGCCGCCCGCACACGCTAGTCCGGTAGCGCACACCATGACCGAGAGCTTCTTTCTTTGTTTCTTTTTTTTGCGCTTTTTGCTCGTATTTTGTACTTTGTACTCCGTACTCTGGTATTGCACAATTCAACTGCGAGACGTCTCTTCCATTTTCTGTGGCGGGTGCTGTGGGACAAACACCAAAGCGTCGTTATTTTCGACTCCTCTGTTCTCCGTATTTGCAAGTGCTACCCACTTCCCGCCATTTCCCGCCATCTCTCGGTCGCTCCTTCTTGTCCTACTTTCCCAGGCTCTGTCCAGCCCAGGCGTCATTGCGCCTTGAACGCGTTTCTCTACGGAGTGCGCGGTACACTTTGCCACACTCTTCCAGTTCAGTGCTGCTTCTGCCACTGTTCTACTGTTCTACTGTACTCGTACGCATATTTACTGCTCTGTACGAGTACTGTACGCTCACTCGGAGCTCTTTCCACAAGTGGTGACACAGTTTTACGGCTAGTCCACACTAGCGCCCTTCCCTTGGTCCTTCCTTCCTATCTATTTTCAGGTAGCTAAGGCCCTGAATGCACCGTTTTCAAGGCCATTGTTAGCTGATCAGCAAGCTTGGGTACCTCAACGCCGCACACATGTTGCTAGTAAACGCATGTACCATTGACCAACGCCGCCTGTCATCCCGTCTGCTGTGCTCAACTGTCCCCTATTCCAATCTCATCGTGTGTACTCGTATACGCTCACGCCCCCCCACCCCTCCCCTAGAAACGGGCCCCAATCTCGTCCCCAGGAAATCAATCAAACGTTCCTGCCTCGTCTCCTTTTCCAGTGTGTGTGCCTTCCCTCACTCCTCTCTCCGTCGCCCACTTTAGCATCTGCGTTCTTTGCTCTTTCCTGTACTGTGCGACTCACCTGTTTTCCGTTTGGCCAATATCTACTCATTTGCTTTAATTGCCTGCTACGATTATCCCACCCTGCTCTTGTCTGTCGTTCGCTACTGCCCTGTCGCCTGTCCCTCTTTCCATTTCGTGCCTTGCTCCTGCCCTTTCCCCTCCGTGCCGCACTACACTGTACTCGTACACAGTACGCTCTTGCCTCGTTCCTCACGTCTCGTTACCTTTTGGACTACTCGCACCTCAACTCCTTTTCATCTCCTTGCTCCTCCACCCACCCTCCTCCCCTTTCTCCTACCACCTCCCCTCTACAACTTTTTTTTCTTGCATCTTTATTTCCTACTCTTGTCCTCACCATCGATAACAAGACTCCTACGAGTACGAGCTGCAGCTTACCGTCCGACCGCCGCCAACAACGACGACCAACCAACCAACCACGGACACCGCCCTCCATTTTATGATCGGCCGTTGAACTCTCTCGCTTTGGCTCCTCTGCCCGTCGACTATCGTTCTTTTTCTTCTTCACACCAACCCGGCACCCGTTTGCTTTTTGCTTTGACGTCTCGCTCGCCCATCGTGCCCGCCGCCGCCACCAACCAGCAAACAAACACGCCGTGTCGGCCCGACCTCGTCTCACTACAGATCGTCTGAATGTCCCCGACCACGCAAGCTTGCTCTTTCTTCCAAAGAGCTTCCGGCTTTGGGATCTAAGTATGTCTTACCTGTGCTATGCCTTGTCATTTGTCTGTGCTCAATCTCTTGAGGGGGGGTGGCCGCCACGGCCATTTCCTTGGGTTACACATTGTGCCCCCTATTGGACATTTCGCCACGCCACGCTGCTCAATTTCCCTGTCTCGTGTGGTGCGAGCCGAAGCTGTCTTTTCGGTCGTTTTGTGCATCCCCTACACGACTCGAGACTTGCCTGTCATCCGTTCAACTTACATCTCGATGACTAACCTCTGCCGTCCTAGGTCCCCAAGACGATTTACTCACGAGCTCGCCCGAGTTGAAGCAGCCTTGCTAGCCGCCTCAGCCGTCCCGCTCGTTACCGTCACGACCCTGAGCCGTCTGCTTCTGCTTGTTGCATTCGCGGCTCGTTGCATCCATCAATCTCTCGCTTTCACATTCATCTCGCACGACGCCATTCCTTCACCATGGCTGTCACGCACGATCTCACACACCGGGTCAACTCCCAACCCCTCATCTCCAACACAATGGCCCTCGAGGAGCGCTTTGAGGTCTTGAAGGAGATTGGCGACGGCAGCTTTGGCAGTGTCGTGCTCGCCCGTGTCCGCGGTGCCGGCTCCAACGTTGCCCGCCGCGGCACCGTCATTGCCATCAAGACCATGAAGAAGACGTTCCAGTCCTTTGCACCATGCCTCGAGCTCCGCGAGGTTGTCTTTCTGCGCACACTGCCACCCCACCAGCACCTGGTGCCCGCCCTCGACGTCTTCCTCGACCCCTTCAGCAAGAAGCTCCATATCTGTATGGAATATATGGAGGGCAACCTGTACCAGCTCATGAAGTCCAGAGACCACAAGTGCCTGGACAATGCGAGCGTCAAGAGCATCCTCTACCAGATCATGCAGGGCCTTGAGCACATCCACGCCCACAGCTTCTTCCATCGCGATATCAAGCCCGAAAACATCCTGGTCTCATCGTCTGGCCACCAAGAAACGCCCAACTCGTTCCGCCGCTACTCAGCCCTCGTCACGCCGCCCTCGACCCCGCCGTCTTACACTGTCAAGATTGCCGACTTTGGCCTCGCCCGTGAAACACACTCCAAGCTGCCATACACCACCTACGTGTCCACGCGGTGGTACCGCGCACCCGAGGTCCTTCTCCGTGCCGGCGAGTACTCGGCGCCTGTCGACATCTGGGCCGTGGGTGCCATGGCTGTTGAGGTTGCGACCCTGAAGCCACTGTTCCCCGGTGTCAACGAGGTGGACCAGCTTTGGCGCGTCTGCGAGATCATGGGCAGCCCCGGCAACTGGTACAACAAGGCCGGCCAGCGCGTTGGCGGTGGTGACTGGCGGGAAGGTTCGCGCCTTGCAGGCAAGCTCGGGTTCTCGTTTCCCAAGATGGCACCGCATGCCATGGACACCATCCTGCAGTCCCCCCAATGGCCTGCTTCTCTGAGCCAGTTTGTCACATGGTGCCTGATGTGGGATCCCAAGACCCGGCCAACATCGACCCAGGCCCTCGCGCACGAGTACTTTGTTGATGCCGTCGATCCGCTGCGGCCCAAGTCGTCAGCCTCCCGCATCCTCGGGCGTAAGCAGTCCGATCTCGGGCGTTCGTCCAAGGACTCTGCCGCAACAACCCCGACCTCGACCAAGCAGTCGTGGTTCCGGAAATCCCTTATTGGCCGCTCTGAGTCTTCTGCCACGGATCCCTCGAGCGCTGCCCCTGCTGCCAGCACTACACCCGCCCCGGCCCAGCCGGCCGTGGCACCTGCGCCAGTGGCCGTCGCTGCACCTATTGCAGCACCTGGGCCTGCTCAGTCGTACCACCAGCAGCAGATTCCCACACGTGTGCCTGTGCCTTCCCATGTTCATATGGCTTCGCCTGCACCAGCACAGCTCAACAACGCCTCAACTTCGGCTGTCGCTGGCCCTCGCCCTCTGCCGGATCATCCTAGTGGCTCGCTTGAAGTGCCGTCTCCAAAGGGTAACGGCCGTGCTCCCGCCCAGGCGAGCAAGCGGACAACATGGTCCAACGGGCCTTCCAACACTGCGCCCATATTGATTCTGCCGACCATCAAGCCTGTTTCACCAATGTCGGACGCCGTGACAGCCCAGGCCTCCAGCAACCGGATACAGACGTATGACGAGGCGTATGCCAACGCAACTGGCCGCTACGAGGGCACGACGCCCAAGAAGGTTGGCCGGCAGCTGTCCGTGGCGTCGAGCACCAACAACTACACCGAGAAGCACCGCCAGCAAGCTGAGCAGGCGCTCACCGGCCAGACTGGCCTGGTGTCTCCTCCCAGCACGCAGAAAGAGAGCTTCTTCTCACACTTGCGCAAGCGGGCACGGCGTTTCTCTGGGCGGCACCAGGCGCCGACGACACCGGCCTATGACGAGGTGGAGGCGCAGGTTGGATGTGGTCCATGGGCCAGCAACCGGTCGTCGATGATCATCGACCAGCAGAACCAGTCGGCGTACTTGCCCATGGCGGTCCCTGTGCAGGGCCATGTTGCTTCCAAGGAGAACGCTTCGGATGGCCACCTGCCGACGATTCCCGCCAACAGCTCGATGAACAACCTGACAACGACAGTCAGCGCGGGTGCGTCGGCCAACCTGTCCCTGGCGAACGCGAGCAACCTCAAGCGGCACCATTCTCTGCCACACCACCAGCCTCGCTCCGTCGACAACCTCCATGTTGCTGCTCGTGGCGCCCCGATCTCAAGTCGGACCCGCCGTGCGCAGGCGACGCAGGGCGTGCACCAGTATGACGCGCCCGATGAGGAGGACGAGCTGATGGACGAGGCCCTGACGACGACGCAGCGTGCCATGGCGCGAATGGAGAAGGATGGCAAACCGGCCCTGCGGCAGTCTGCGAGCCACGTTGCCATCTCCAACCCGTACCCGACACCATCGCCCTCGGCCAGCGGCCTCAATGTCTTGTTCGCCGACGGCACCGAAGCTGTGTCGCCTAAGCCGCTGAACCTCAACAAGAAGACGAGCGACTACAAGTGGCCAACACCGCCTTACGATGAGAGCGACTGGGCGGCGTCTGCATCGGCCAGCATCTGGGCAGCCGGTAACCGCTTCTAAGCAACAACAACTACTGTGACATTACTCACCAACCTTTTCTTTGTCAGCCTTGCTTCATCTCTCCTTTGTCACACAATTGCATAGTCTCTTTTCGTTTTGTTTTTTCCAGTCGGGCGGGCTCGAAACACTAAAAGTTGTTCTCGCCCGTCTGCGTTCCTGCTATTGTCATCTTGTCATCGATCCGGTCATCAGGCGGTGTTCTTCTGGGGGTTCTCTACTATTTCAAGTTTTTTTCTCTGCTTTTCTTGCCGTTCCCTTGTTTTTATGTTTTTGCCTTTTTCCCTTGAATTTTGTCTGATATGACCTTGCACTCCTTTACTTTACAGTTTACCAGTCGCTTGTTGCTGATTATACCTCTTTAGTACATAGATGCCCCGAGCTCTGTTTTCTCTTCTTTTTCTTCTTTCTTCCTTCTTCTTTGCAAGCCGCACTTCAGACCCTCAAGTCAACGCGGGCCTGGCAAGATACCCACATCCCGCGTTCGTTGGTTTTGCCCTTTACAACATCATGGTGGTTGTTTTCTATATTCCATTTCTCTTCTGTTCTTTCGTTGACCTTTCCGCTTCTGCTCAGCCAGCAGACAAGAAACAGAAAGCCATTGTTCAAATACCCCCCTTTTTCCAATTTCTCTTCTCATCTTTCTCTTTGTCGGTTCTCTTTCGACTTCTTTTGTTTACACTTTTTCTCTGCATAGACTGGATGGACGCTTTGGTCTCTCCTTTCATTTTGTTTTATATCTGTCTGTCTCTCTGTCTATTATATTTATTGTCCACCGCCGGACCGGTCCGCTGCCTGCCGCACGTCAGCAAGCGATGCTTTGTTTGTCAATACTGGAATCCATGCTCTAATACCTTTATATTTATATTGCTACATCAAGCTGGTCTTGTCGCATCGCGATGCATTTGTATTTCTTGCGTTGGTTCTTTTTGGTATACAGCGACGATTGGCTAGTCAGATTGGACATTGCTTCAACCATACCCAACTCTATTTTGCATATATCATTACATTACTGGAAGCCTGCGGTGTGTTTTCGCTGCCGCCTGGTGATCACGAAGCCAGACTACGAATCGCTTCGGTGTCGTCCAGGCAGCAATGCAACGGCATGGCGTCTTTTGGTTTAGTTCTATATTGGTATTCCTACTTCTGATGTTTGATGGGTGCCTAGATAAGGCACAAGTCCAGGATGCAACTCTGCTAGCCTCATTTAATCTGAGGTCTCCCTTCTTCTTCAGCTCATGTTCCGTCGTCTACTGAGTTGCCCGACTCAGCCTTTGCCATCTGACACCACCGCAGGGTCAGCCCCGCTTCCAGACCCTTGACTTCTATTCGCATCGGACGACATTGAAGCGAGTTGTTGCCGTTGTTAACTTTGTGTTTGCTTTGAATTTCGCTTTAAATTTCTCCTATCAGAGCGGCCGTTGAGACGCAATCGACTGCTCGCCATTCCAGCAACAAGGCATGCCTATGGCAAACAGGCCGAGTGTTGATTTCATTGTCGTGCCATCTGCTCTTACGCCAGAGCAGCGGCGGGTCCATCCGGCCTCCGCCGCCACCGGCACCGAGGTCGCGAGACGCCCGGAACAACCACTTTGCGACGCATTTCTCCGCGCCTTTCAGTTCAGCAACGATGCCATCGCCGCCGCCTATATCAGCACATACCTCTACAGCTGCAGCTGCTACCCCACCACCACCGCCGTTCTCGTCTGCGTTCTCCTTGCAGTTGACCCCGACATCGCTCTCAACCGCTTCCCTGGCGGCAAATCAAGCTGCTGGCAAGGCCAGCGGGGTGCGCAGTGGTCGCAGCGACAGCAGTAGCTACGGAGGCGTCACCACGTTGCCGTCGTCGCCGTCGTCGCCACCTCCACCATTACATCATAATCTTACTCCGTCGCTTTCTTCGACAAGGGGTCCATTATCCGGCTCGGGCAGCGTATTTTCCGGCACCTTCACCGGCAGCAGCAGCCCAGGACGGACCAACACCGTGTCATCCACCCCCTCCACCACACCCAACCCACCATCGGCCGCCGAGGCGATCAATGGCCCGGTGCGCGAGCCGGTGCGCGAGTTCACGCCGCCGGCCGACCGGCTGATTGTCGGCGTCGATTTTGGCACAACGTTTTCGGGCGTTGCTGCCGTCTACACGCCGACGCCCGACGACATTGAGATCATCAAGACATGGCCCGGCGGCAACGGCATCACGTCGGACAAGGTGCCGACGGAGATGACATATGATCTGCCAGCCAACGCGCCGCCCGGCACGGCGCCGACGGTGCGCTGGGGGTTCCAATTCAAACCGGAAGAGGAGCGGCTGCGGTGCATCAAGCTGTTTCTGGACCGCACGCAGAAGCTGCCGTTCTACGTGAGCCCGCTAGAGACGGCGGCGCAGCTGAGCCGGTACAAGAAGACGGTGGTGGATGCGGTGGCCGACTACCTGACGCAGGTGTACAAGCACACGATGGACACGCTGGCGCGGCGGTACGGCGCGTCGTTTATGGCGTCGACGCGCGTCGATTTTGTGCTGA
The DNA here is from genome assembly GCA_029299015.1 of Ophiostoma montium. Classification (NCBI taxonomy): domain Eukaryota; kingdom Fungi; phylum Ascomycota; class Sordariomycetes; order Ophiostomatales; family Ophiostomataceae; genus Ophiostoma; species Ophiostoma montium. The sequence goes on along the minus strand of JANSMC010000068.1, from coordinate 29,874 downwards.
CGTGCCCGGCGGTGTGGTCGGACGCGGCCAAGAACACGACGCTGCTGGCGGCGGAGCGGGCCGGCATGGGCGACCGCGCGACGATCCAGATGATCAGCGAGCCCGAGGCGGCGGCCGTGTACACGCTGAAAGCGATCCAGCCGAACCACCTGGCGGTCGGCGACAATTTCATCGTGTGCGACGGCGGCGGCGGCACGGTGGACCTGATTGCGTACAAGATTGTGTCGCTCAAGCCGCTGCGCGTCGAGGAGTCGGCCGTGGGCACGGGCGGGCTGTGCGGCAGCGCCTTTCTCAACTACCGGTTCGAGGAGCACGTGTGCCAGCGGCTGGGCCAGAGCCGGTTCGACGAGATGAAGACGAAGAAAAGCAAGACGTGGCAGATGGGACTGCGATACTTTGAAGAGTTTGTCAAGCGCAATTTCAACGAGGACGAGCACCAGGAGATTAACGTGCCGTTCCCCGGCCTGGCCGACGACGAGGCCGCCGGGCTGGACTCGGGCTTCTTGGTCATGACGGCCGAGCAGGTCCAGGCCATCTTTGCGCCCATTGTGCAAGAGGTCTGCGACCTCGTGCAGGGCCAGGTCGACAAGCTGCGGGCCCAGGGCGGCATTGTGTCGGGGATCATCCTGGTGGGCGGGTTCGGCCAGAGCGACTACCTGTACCGGCGGCTGAAGCAGCACTTTGGCGGCGGCGGCAGCCAGTTTAGCTCGGGCGTCGGCGGAGGAGGAGGAGGAATGGGCGGGCTCGTGCGCCATGGCACGGGCTCGACAACCCTGCTGCCGCCGCCGCCGTACAGCGAGAGGCCAACGCATGCGGCGGCGGCCGCCCTGGACATGGCCAGGTTGGCGCTAAATGATGATGATGATGATAACGAGGACAACACCAACACCAACACCAGTGGCAGCGGCAGACGTTCAGCCCCCCCAATCGAGGTCATGCAGCCCGTCTACGCGTGGACGGCCGTGGTGCGCGGCGCCGTGCTGCGCGGCCTCGAGGGCAGCATGGTGCTGTCGCGGCGCGCGCGCTACCACTACGGCACGTCGTACGCCACCGTCTACGACGAGTCCAAGCACGCCGTCAGCGAGCGCTACTGGTCGCCGCTGTGGGAGCGCTGGATGGTCTCGGACCGCATGCAGTGGCATATCAGCAAAGACGACAGCATGTCGCCGCTGTCGCCCATTGCCTTTCACTACACGCGCAACTTCCGGCCCGGCCAGTCGCTGCTCGTCACCGACGACCTCATTGCCTGTGCTGATGATGTGCCGCCCGAGGCTTATACGCGTGGAAACGGCGGTGACAGCGGCAGCGGCGGCCTGATCCACGTGTGCACGCTGACGACGGACCTCGGGGCCGTGCCGCGCACGCTGTTTACGCGGCTGACGACGACGCGCGGCGTCGAGTTTGACAATCTGGATTTCACGCTGGAAATGGTCGTGGACAGTGCGGGCTTGGGGTTTGAGCTCAAGGTGGACGGCGTGCGGTACGGCCGCGTCGAGGCCGATTTTCACTGAGGGGGGTGGGAGGAGTCGTTGTTGGTTTATATGATACTTTACAGCGACGAGCAAGCAGCGCACGCTCTTGTTTTATACCAGTACGATATACGAGTTTGCTATCGCGCCAGTTGATGGCCTGTGGACAGCCTTGTTTTTTCTGTGTTGCATATGGAGTTGCGAGTAAGACAAGGGCATGGCCAATGGCGGGACAGCCTGGCATTATTCGCCTGCTACGGTTGAGGCAGTGCAAGTTACGAGTACTGCGGTGGCAAAACAAACAGTTAGCAGCCAGAGACAGTGTCTTCCGTTGGCTTAGTACGAGCAACGGCAGCCAAAAACAGTGCTTTCCGTTGGCTTAGTACGAGCAACGACAGTACAGCATTCAAAATCACTGTTCCGAGGCCAGATCATGGCGCATCATGAGGATCATAAATGGAAGAAATAACCGAGGGAAGAATAACCAGAGAACAATGGAACACGTACGGGATATACCAAACCAGGCAGGCGACAAAGCAGAGACGGACAAGAGAGAAAACCAAGCAGGCAGAACCCTGAAGGACGTCATCACAGGGAACGCTCCCAGGAGATGGGGGGAGAGACCGGCTCTTGTCTCCTGGTACCGCTATCAGAAAAAAAAAGGAAAAAAAGGCAAAACACGGTGGTATCGGAAAGAACGAGACCAATCTCGGGGTAGAAGCGAGAGCAAACCGAACGGTAGACACGGGAAGGACTAAAGAAAAAAAAAACTGTGAAAAAAAAAAGATGAAAGAAGAAAAGAGCAGGCAAGCATCGCAATCACGTGAGAAGAAAACGGAGATAACTGAACTTGAAAAACGGAAGAGAAACCGAGGCGGACCAGGCAGACAGGCAGGCAGACAGGCAAGAAGACAGGCAGGCACCAGCAGTCCGGTGCGGTCTCTCCTTCCAAAAAGGCAAACAATGGGCAGAAAAAAGGGACCCTAGACCACGTGGTGGCAACTTCCCCATCGGGCAAAAACGACCTCCTTCTGGTACACCGCTCACCCAGAAAAGAAAAGAAAAAAAACACAAAAAAGAACACAAGGCAGGGTGTGTGACCCAGCCTTGTCCAGTGTGGCGAAAGACGCGAGGCTGGCAAGTTTGTGGCTAACGGTGGGGGTGGGGGCCGTACTTTATTTCAACGACATGCCATCCCATCATACTTCTCGGCAATCGGCCTCTGGCTATCTTCTCCTGTGAGAATGGCCGCTTTTGCTCTTGGAGCTTTTCTTGTGATCATGATCATGTCTGCTGCGAGAGCCCGAGCCTGACGGTCCGCCACCGTGTTGGTCGTAGTGACTGTAGTCGCCAGTTTGACTTGGGGGGTCATACTGGGAATCAGCGCCCTGAGAGTACTCGTAGTACCCTTGTTGGGTGTGGTCATAGACTGGCTCGTTGGAGGGTTCTTGAAGACAACTCTTGTCGTTGTAAAATGTGGGGTCTGACGGATAGCCACCTTGTTGGTCGTTGGCAGAGTAGACGCCAGTGCCATCTTGGGGAACCCACTGGCTGCCAGCGCCATCAGTGAAAACTGTGTTGACGTCCTGATAGGCATTGAAGCTGGAGTCGTTCTGGCGAAAATTGTTGCCGTAAGCATTTGACGCACCGTCCCCTTGTGTGTCGGTCCATTTCCCAGAATAATCTTGTTGCGCGCCTTGATCGCTTTTGTCCACTGGTACAGAGCCTTCTGGAACTTGAGCCATGCCGCTGAAAAACGATGTTCCTGGTGTGTTGAAGGCACGGCCCGGGAGGTAGTCGGAGTCGGTGAGCTGCTGTTCCGAAAAAGTCCTCGTAGAGTTCAAGAGCAGCCCAGCATCGTTATTCGGCACGGCGCGTGGTCCGTCGGACATGTCTGCAATGGAATTTTGTGGGTAGGGCTTGTCAGTGCCATAATAGAGGTAGTTGCCATCGAGCTCTGCTGGTCTAGTGTCCCCCGATGTGTCGTGCCCATCGCCCACTCCTTGAAGTCGTTGCAAACGATCGGATATTTTCGAGGCTTGTGAATTGCCACACGATGACAGATCGTCATGATGTTGGCTGGTGTTGTAGTCTGACGACGGAGCAGAATGCAAGGTGTCCACGGCATTGGAAGCGTCGCTTGGCGCCTCTGTGTAGTTCCCGGCCATGTTTGGTGGCACCTGGTCAGCATGCATTTGCTGTTGGGCAGAGGAATCGATGCTGTCGGCTTGACTGTTTGGTCGGCTTGCCTGGTTGCTGATGCTGTCATCCGGCCCTGGGCTTGGCGAAGCTGGGAATATGCTGCGGGGTGCGTTCATGCCAATGTAGGTAATATGTTGAGGCGCATTATCATTCCAGTCTCCGTTGGCCTCAAGATCATAGTGGTATCCGCCGTAGAGCATATACTTTTTTCCGCCGACGGTTTCCGTGCACCTGCCATTGTCGTAAAAGTAGACAGTACCGCCGGGGCAGCATATATCAAACTCCTCGCGAAAACTGTCGCCTGTTGGCCGATATTTATTAGCACAGTTGTTGGAAACGTGCATGCATCAAGCACGCATACTTACCCTCCTGGTCTCTGTCCATGTCCATTATATCCCAGTCCGCGTTGGCCATCATGAACAATCACGAAGACTGGAGAGGGGCAAAACCACAAGGACAGTCGAAGTAGACGGGAAGTGTGCGTCTAGACCGGGTTTGATAGTGGCAAAATATATGAGGCTTGAATGCTGGGGAAAGGAGGCGTGGATGATGGGGAAAGGAAGAAGCGAATACCAAGCAAGGCTGGGGATGATTGAAAATCAGGTATTCAGGAGACGGAGAGCAGCGAGAAAGCTGATGATATTTATTGCCAGAAACGGTAATAAGGAAAGGAATGACCCGTCACGGCAGGACAGAGGCAGCACCCTGACCGCGAGTGTTCAGTCACATCTTGTACTACTCCTCCACCGCTTCCTTCGGGTGACGGAGAACCTAGTAATATTCCTGCGGCTCAATTATTGAACCATCTCAATGGCCAAGTCAACACCTCCGTTGCGGTATCCGAATACGGGGTCGTTTTTTTATCACATGGTCCTTTGGTGGCTTATTCTTGCAGCACGATTATGCTGTATATGCCCAATACCCAAGCTAGTGGCGTCTGTTTCCATCACCGGCGCGATACATGCCATTCTCTTCCGAGACTACGAGTATGAAGCCACAGATTTTACCGGTTGGGTTACGAGTATGTGCCATGCCACGTACGCGTACATGTTGCAACGACAAGACAGAAATACAACAGATTCCATCGCAGCCAAGGGGGAGAGTGACGTGGAAAGCAAACGAGAACCATGCAAATAAGAAAGGAAACTCTGACATTAACACACAAAAAAAGGTCACACGACTTTCGTTGGGCAGCAGTGCTTCTGGCTAGTGAAGGGGGTGTCTACCTGTGCCGTGTCTTCTTGTCAAGCTTCCTTGTTTTGGAGAGTCTGCGTTATCGTCGTGCCCAAACCCCTCCTTCTAGCGGCTGTAAAGCATGCGTGTAGTTGGCTGGTAGAAGGAGAGGAGGGGTTCATGCCTGGGGTGTGCGAGCATGCAAGCAGCAAATGCCGCCTGCAATGCAAAGACTGAAGAAGATGATGGCCGAATAGCAGCAGCGAGGCAGCGGCAAGAGAGAGCAGAAATTACTCGTAGATGCAAACCATGCCACAAAATGACAGACACGCTTTGTGCACGAAACGTTCACATATCCGGGACGGGTCGAGCCAGGTGCAGATTATTCTGGAGATATCAAGTAGTACGCAAACAAAACAGCGAGCAAACCGAAAAAAAGAAAGGAGGCTTTGATCTGCTCGCCTTTTGGCAGCCCAATTTGGGCGATGACCGATATGGAGGAAACGGTTGTGCGGCCACTCACACTCTTCGACCCGGGTGGGTGTGGACGAATGTCTATGTACTACTGTGGCGCTTGCAGGACAATCCTACTCCGGACAGTGAGAATCGGGCTTGTTCTTGCTCTTGTCAGTTTGTGTTTGATTGTTTCTTTTTGGTTTTGGCCTTTTTTTTTGTTCTGTCTTGCTCTCTCTTGCTTTAATCAATGTCCTCTCGGCTCATCGTTATTCGTTATTGGCCAAAATCCAATCACATCTCTCTATTTATTGGACAAAAAGCAAAGTTCATCTCTTTTCTACGGAATTGTAATCCTTTTAATTGGTCATATGCATACATGTCTCCTCACGCTGCGTGCATCTACAGGTGGAACCAATTTTGTGCTACTTGTACATCACCCATCTCTGGTTATCATACTGCGTTACACTGGTCAATCATCATCTGATGCAATGTGCATCTTTCTGGAAAATCGTACGAGTGCATTACTGATGAGGTTGAGGCTCTGCGGAGTCTTTGCTTCCAACTTTTTAATTCCGTCCGGCTCCGTGTTCGGCAGAACACAAGACCCTCGCTTTGCAGATCACATTGGTATACTGCAGCTGGCTGCCCGTCTCGTCGCCGCGCTTGATGATGCCGGGGAACGTGACGCACGCAATCTCACGCTGCGCAACGTCTTCCTCGCCGCCAACGTCGTCCATGGTTTGGGCGTCAAAGACGAGCCGCTGATGGGGTACGACCGACGGCATAAAGACGCGGAACACGGCCTTTTGCACGGCCAAGAGCCGTGCCAGCTCAACTGCGCTGGTGACAAGCTGACGCAGGGCCTGGTCGCGTGCGTCGTTTTGCTGTGCCGCCATGACCCCCAGCAGGCGGTTGACGCGGGCCACGACGGCGTCCGTCAGCTGTGCCGTGTTGTGTGCGAGCTGCCCGTCTGCGTCCTTGCTGACGAGAGCAAGCGTCAGCGACCGCCACTGGTTGATGGCGTCGGCGGTTCCGGCTGCGGGAAGAAACGGGAGAGAAAGAGTTAGACCGAAGCCGAATGAGAGGCCGCGGGCAAATCAGAAAGGGGAGGGGGGGGGAGGGGAGGGGGAAGGGGAGCAGGGGGGAGGGTTCCGCGAGAACTAACAAGGACGATGCAAAGCAGGATGGATGGGGATGGGCTGGGCAGCGTCTTATTGGAAGTGGGGAGGGGGAGAAGAAACAAAGACCAGAGATGGTGTGAAACGTGTGATGCGAGTACTCGCAGCGACTACCGGTGCCATACGGTGCTAATGGCGTGTGACAAAAGAACAAGACGTGGGTGTGGGGGTGGTGCATTGTGGTACGTGTTCGCAGAGGGCCCCCGAGGAGTGTGTTACTCGTACATACCCAACTTGTGCAAAAACGACTCCACCTCGACGAGCCGCGCGGCCTGATCCGACGGCAGTCCGACGTAGTAGGACTCAAAGACGAGCTCGACGAGGATACGCGCGACGGCCGACTGCAGCATCTGCAGCTTGGCCGCGTGTACCAGGTCCTTGTGCGTCGGCACGAGGTGTGCAAGGTCGTCGCGAGCCGCATCGCTAAGACGGCTCGGGTCTGTCGGTCAGCCGCATTAGAAATGAAGAAACGATTTTAAAAAAAAAAATACTACTGTAGGTGAGGACAACGCACCGAGCTTGACGCGCCGGAAATGCACAATCACCCAGTTCTGCAGCCCGTTGGCCAGCCGCGCCATGCCGTCGCCAAACACCTCGTCGCTGGCCACGAGCCCGTCGGGGCGCGTCGACGTGCTCACCCACTCCTTGAGCCCGCGCACCTGGCTGCGCAGCGCGCGCACCTCCTCGTCGCGCACCAGGGCCGCCCGCTGCATCTCCTCCCAGCCCACCCGCAGCTCCGCACGCTCGGCCTCGCGCAGCTCCACCTCGGCCCGCAGCAGCTGCACGGCCATGTCGGACTGCGCAATCTGCTGCTGCAGTCGGCTGTGCTTGGCCTGCCAAAACGTCGCCGTCTCGGACTCGGCCTTGCTCAGCTTGTCGAGCTCGCGCGTGAACTCGGTCTCCATGACCGTGAGCTCGCGCTCCAGCTGCGCAATGCGCAGGTCCTTTTCCTGGTGGACGAGCTGGGCCGCCGCTGACGACGTCACTGACGACGACCCGGACGATGTGCTGTGGTGCTGGCTGCGCTGGCCTATGTGGCGGCCCGGGCCCGGGTGTCGCTGCTGGGCGTGGCCCGCACCGCTAGCAAGGCCGCTGGTCGCAGTTCCTGGTGTTTGACCGGCCAGTCCGCCTTCGGTGTTGCTGGAACCAGAGTTCCCCGACTCGCCGCCCGGCTGCGGTGCTGTTGATGTGTTTTGACCGCCAGCGCCGAGAGCCACACGGGGCGGCGGCGCAATCATGATGCTGCTCGGTGGCGGTGGCAGGTTATTGGAGGCGTTTTTGGAACCATTCGGTGCGCCGCCTTTTCGTTTGGTGCTCCGACTATTGGATGGCCGAGCAGGAAGTGCTGCCGGTGCCGAGTTGGCGTTTGGCCCGGTCGCCGTTGCCGTCGCTGGTTTGTCAGAGGTCGAAGAGACTAGCGAGGAAGACGACGAAGAGGACAGCGAGGAGGCCATTGACGGGGTTCTCCGATTGCTAGTTTCAAGTGAGACCAAAACCAATCAGACCGAAAAGTCATTATAAAACGTCAAACCAAAAAATGCGATCGGGGTGGGCAAGCATGGTTACGTTGCGCATGGACGGGCGAGGTGTGCAACGGCGATCTCAAATGGCGAAGTAGATCATCAAACTAGCGGGTGTGGAGTGATGGCTGGCGATCATAGGGTAGGTTGAGGTGAGGTCGATGTTGACTATATAAGGTTATACGCGATGACGGGATGACGCGATGACGGGATGACGGCTCGTCACGAAGCGAGGCTGTTGACACGACACGGAAGGAAAGAGCGACCTGTCAGGCTGACTAGGAATGGAAGGCGCGACCGTCGCTGAGCGCGGGGCAAGAACTGATGTGTCAGCCTAGGCAGTGCTTAGCTGAGGTGTGACAATTCGGGGTATTGAAAGGCAGCGATTGATCGGAATCGATTGTTGAAAGAAAGCAAACAGAACAAGAAGAAGGAGAAGGAGAAAGAGGGAAATGGAGAGGAGAATAGAAGGCGTAGAGATGATGAAGAAAATGTAAAGTAAAAAAGGCAGAGACAGAAGAAAAAGAAGAAGAAAAGAGTATGAGAAAAATATAAGAAAAAGAAGAGAGAACGAAAAAAAGCATAGAAAAAGAATAAAAAAAGAAGCAAGAACAAGAGTATACAAAAGCTTTTGTACACATCTGACGACATTGACACAAGTCTATACAATCTTAACCTCTGCCTCGACGGGATATTCTGCATCCGCAACCTCTCCATCCTCGTCGACGGCTGTCGTCTGAGCACCCATGCGGCAGAGTGCCACCGACTTGACCGGCACGTCCTGCAGCCACACAAAATTGTCATAGTGGTCAATGACTTGGCGGGCATCAAACGTGAGCCGTCCTCCTCCGCGCCCTCCACGCCCTCCGCGCCCGCCACGCCCTCCACGACCCCCGCGTCCTCCGCGGCCGCGATGACCACTGCTGCCCACATAGACTGTGTTGACAATGGTGGCATGCAGCAGCAGCGGCCGGTTTTCCTCGACGATAAAGTCGGACATGGTGGCCCGCACGCGCTCGCACAGCTCGAGCAACGGCCCGCCCGCCGCAGCCAGCCGGCCCGTGCTTTTGTCGACGGGAGACGCATACAGCACCGTGGACCTTGCCGGCGGCTGCATCGAGTGCAGGCCGACGAGGCTGATTGTTGGTGTGGTAGTAGTAGGTTTTGCCGAGTCCTTTGGTGGTGCCAGTGTTTGAAGTCGCTCCACAGCTTGCGCAAGCCGCTCGCCGTCGAGGCTCAGCACGCCGAGCGTCAGGTGCAGCGTGCCGACGGGCCGCAGCGCCTGGGCCGGCAAGACGCCGCGCCGCGTCGTGGCGTTGCGGTCGTTGGCGCTGCTGGCGCCGCCCGAGCTGCCGCTGGTCATGGACACGGTGGTGGCGGCCATGTCGGCGTGGAAGGCGGCCAGGCTCTTGGCGAGCTGGGGCCGGCCGGCGGCGGTGGCCAGCGGGATGCACAAGAAGTGCGTCAGCGGCGGACGCGGGGGGGCTCTGACTTGCATTGTGTTGTTGTTGTGGTGGTGGAGCTAGAGTTGAGATGAAGTTGAGATGAAGCTCCGATCTGAATTTATATTCATCTCACACAGTGCTGAATTATAATACTACGCACTGTATAGTAGTAGAGACAGCAGCCAGCAACATTCTACGCACTGTGCTGTGACAGAGCCAACAACCAAAGACATTGAATTGGCGGCGTGTTGTTTGTACTTTTGATTGTTGCCTTTTCTATAAACCGCATCAGTCATCCTCCATCAACGCCGCCAGCTCGGCCTCCTCCTCGGCCGTCAGGCCCGTGGGCTCGCCGGCGGCCTTGTCCTCTTCGTCGTCCACGACCCCCTGGGCCGCCTTTTGCTGGTCCTCCTCTTGCTGCTTGATCAAAGCATCCAGCTCCGCCTTGGCCAGCGGCCACGTGCGCACGGTGCCGTCCAGGCTGACACTGCACAGGCGGCGGCGGTCGGCCAGGACGGCGAGGTCGGTCACCTCGTCAAAGTGGCCCGTGATGGTGGCATAGCGGCTGTTGCTGCTGTTGTCGTCGGCCGCAGAGGCACCCGACCGGTCCCAGAACTGCAGGTCCTCGTCGCGGCCGGCCGTGATGACCCAGGCGTCGGTGACGGCGACGGCGCGCGCGTGGTTGCCGTGCTGGTACGTGCTGCCTTCGCCGCGCGCGTCGTGGCGGAAGCCGTGCATGCGCGACAGGCACTTGGCGGTGCCGTCGGCACTGGACGTCCACAGGTCGACGTCGTCGCCGTCGTCGTCGCCGGCCCCACCATAATAGTTGGCGTCGTCAAACACCACCTTGTAGACGGTTGTCTCGTGAGCCAGCAGACTTTTTGTTGCTGTTGTTGTTCTTTCTGCAGCAGAGCTATCGCCCCCCTCCTCCACAACCTGCTCCCAGCCGTCCAGGCGGATGCGCCACCGGCGGATGTGGGGGTCGCTGCTCGCGCTGACCAGCAGGATCTCGTCGGCCGTCGTGGTCACGGGGTCAATGGCCAGGTCCTGCACGGCCAGCATGCTCTGGCGGTCGCTGAGCGTGGGCCCGCTGTCCTGCAGCGTGTGCAGGCGCTTGCCCGAGGCGGCGTCCCAGACAAGAATCTTCTTGTCGGCACCGCCCGAGATCAGCACGTCGCGGCCGCCGAGCCGGCCGGCAACGACGGCCTTGACAAAGTCGGTGTGGCCGCCGGAAAACACGAGACCCGGCTGGCGCGTGTCGCGGTCAAATGAGTAGATCGACTTGTCCCAGCAGCCGGCAAAGAGCGTCTTGCCACGCGGGCCACCGAGGGCGAGACACGTCACGGGGGCCGTGGGGCCGCGGTAGGCACCGGACGAGGCGGCAGCCTTGGAGGCGGCGGCGTCGTCAGAAGAGTCGTCAACGTTGACGCGGCGCGCCGAGCCGGCCGACTCGGCCACAAAGACATGCGAGGCAGACGTGGGGTCGGCCAGGACGGCCAGGATCTTGGACTTGAGGGCGACGGGGTTGCCGTACTTGTTGCCGGACTTGGCGGCGCGACGGCCTCTCAGCTCCTGGGCGGCACTGGACGGTCAGCGGCGGCGGCCGAGTTGGCTGGCAGGGTGCACTCACTCTGTCTCGAAGAAGCGCTGGGGGTCTGAAGACTGCATTGTATGAATTTAAGAGGATTCTTGACTCTTTTGAGATTTGCTCTCAATAGAAATCGCTGCTGTCTATATCAAGAGCTTCGATCGTGAGTTGGACAGCTGTCAACGGCCCGACGACTGACAAATCAAGCGGGGTCTTTGGATCCACTTTCCAATTAAACAGACGCGTCAAGACGCGTCTTCCGACCGAGTACTCGTCGTACTTTGACAACCGCGAATTAGTGGGGACCTATAGTGCAAAGCAGACGACATACGAGTACAACGACAGCAACGACAGCATCACAACGCATCAAAACGACCCAACACATCATCCACCGCACCGCCCAACATGACCTCGGTGTCGCGTCCCCGGCCACGCCCGGCCCACATTATCGGCACGACGCGCTGTGCGTACACGCCCAATGGCCGGCAGCTGGTGACGGTGGGCGCCAACAACACGATCCGGCTGTACAAGACGGGTTTCGACGGCGAGCCGACCAATGTGGACGACGTGCAGGACAACAATGTGGCGGTGGCGGCGACGAATGATTTTTTCATTGTCGGGTGCGAGGACGGCTCGGTCAGCGTGTACTCGCTCGAGTCGCTGTCGTTTGAGAGCTTCTTGGTGCGCACGACGGCGCCGGTGCGCGACGTGGCGCTGTCGCCCGACGGGCAGTGGTGTGCGGTGGCGAGCGACGAGTACGACGTGCGCGTGATCAACACCAAGGACAATATGATTGTGCGGCGGCTGCGGGCGCACAACCGGCCGGCCAAGCACGTGTCGTTTGACCCCAAGGGGCGCACGGTGGCGGTGGCGTGCAACGACGGCATTATCTATGTGTATTCGATGACGGAGACGGACACGGAGGGGGGCGATGAGCAAGGCGAGAATACAGACCAAGGGGGCCAAGGAGACCCCGCGCTGATCCGCAAGATTGACGGCGTCATCAGCATCCTCGAGGCGACCGACGACGCGTCCAACAAGATTGCGTGGCACCCCGACGGCCGGGCGTTTGCCGTGGCGACGGCGACGCGCGACATCCAGGTCATCTCCAAGCACGACTGGGAGAAGCAGCGCGTGTTTGCGCATGGGCACGAGGGCGCCATCACGGCGCTGGCGTGGTCGCCCAACGGCGCGCTGCTGGCGTCGGCGGGCCGCGACGGCAAACTGCTGGTGTGGGAGACCAAGTCGCAGAGCGTCGTGGCGCGCTTCGACTACGGCGGCGTGCTGGACATTGCGTGGCACCCGACAAACAACCTGGTGTCCTTTACCAACAGCGAGGGCGAGGTGTACATTTGCCCGGACCTGATCGGGCCGCAGTACGCCGTGCTGCTGCGGCTGCCGACGCAGCCGAGCCCGTTTATCCACGACCCGCTGAGCGAGACGACGGCGGGGGGGAATCACAACCACAACCAAGGCCTTGTGCGGCGGCCACAGCAGCAGCAGCAGCAGCAGCAAAGAAAGGCGCCGCGGTCGGGGCTGGTCGACCCAGACGTGGACATTGACGACGAGGGGGATCTGGACGAGGATCTGATGGGCGAGCTCAACGGCGACTACGGCATGGCAGACGACGACGACGACGGCTTTGTGGAGGACGACGACGGCGCCGGCTACACAAACGGGCTGAAACGGCCACACGACGGCAGCGGACCGCAGTCGCGGGCGAAGCGGACGGCCCCGGCCTCTGGTGGTGGTGGTGGCGGCCCCCTGTGGCAGCCGACGTACCACCCAGCCTTTCAGCCCGGGTCGACGCCGTGGCGCGGCAACCGCAAGTACCTGTGCCTCAACCTCGTGGGCGTCGTGTGGACGGTGGACCAGGACGCGCACTACACGGTGACGGTCGAGTTCTACGACCGCGAGTTCCAGCGCGACTTCCACTTCACCGACACGTTTCTCTACGACAAGGCGTGCCTGAACGAGCACGGCACGCTGTTTTCGTGCCCGCCGCGCAACGGCTCGCCGGCGATGCTGTTCTACCGGCCGCACGAGTCGTGGACGCAGCAGCGGCTGGATTGGCGCACGGCCCTGCCGGCGGGCGAGGCCGTCGTGGCCATGTCGCTGAGCGCGTCGTACGTGACGGTGGTGACGAGCACCGACTATGTGCGCGTGTTCTCGCTGTTTGGCGTGCCGTGCCGCGTGTACCGGCCCAAGAACACGCCCGTCGTGACGTGTGCGAGCTGGCGCGACTACGTGTGGACGCTAGGCAACGGCGCCATGGCGCCCGACGGCTCGGCGCGCCTGCAGTACTCGATTGTCAATGTGCAGCGCGACGAAATCTGCCAAAACGAGGACACGGTGGCGCTGCCGGCCGGGGCCACGGTGCAGTCGGCCTTCTTTTCGGATGACGGCGAGCCCTGCATCTACGACTCGACCGGCACGCTGCTGGCCCTGCTGCACTGGCGCCAGCCGTCGCGCGCGTCGTGGGTGCCGCTGCTGGACACGACGCAGATGGCGCGGCTGGCCTCGGGCCGCAAGCACGAGACGTATTTTCCCATTGCCGTCGCCGACCGCAAGTTCCACTGCATTATCCTAAAGGGCGGCGACCAGTACCCGTACTTTCCGCGGCCGCTGCTGTCCGAGTTTGAATTTGCCGTGCCGTTGGGTGGGGGTGACGCTGGGGGTGGTAGCAAAGACGAGGAGGCCGGTGGTGACGACGACGACGCCGTCGAGGCCCGCCGGCTCGAGCATGCTTTCGTCCTCCAAAACATCCTGTCGGCCCAGCTGCAGGACCGCATCGAAAGCGGTGCCGAGCCCGGCGCGGCGTCATACACGGCCAAGACGGCCCTCGCACGCCTCGAGCTCGAGACAGACAAGACGCTGCTGCAGCTGCTGGCGCTCGAGTGCCGCGCGGGCGAGGAACGTGGCATGCGTGCGCTGGAGCTGGTGCGGCTGATGCGCGACGGCAACGGCAAGATGACCGAGGCCGCGGGCAAGATTGCCGAGCGGTACAGCCGGAGCGTGCTGGGGACCAAGATCCGGGCCCTGGGCGAGCGGCGGCTGCAGCAGCGGATGGGGCTGGGGGAGGAGGACGAGGAGGGATATTAATGGCTGGATGTACGTATTATGATTGTTGACGTGTTGGTTGCATTTTTGGCATGATAGCAATGTGATGTTGATCTGCTGAATATTGATATGAATGATGCTGCAGCTGTACTGAGTACAGCCACTCTGCCGAGTACCCTGCGTGCATGGCATCATCCAATTTCCAGCCGCTTTGACCCTGTTGGATAATGTTTTGTAGATGACGGTAGCTAGGTATATGACTGCAGGGGTCATACCACACACAGCAGGGTAGCTGCAAGGCCATAGCCTACTCCGTACTCGTAGCTGAGTGTTGACGCGACGTGCATGCTCCTCAATGTCCAGTCAAGCTTGACTCACCTCCATGATCGGCATTGACGGTCCCGCGGGGGATCGGCAGAACTGCTCGACTCGACAGACTGCTGCAAGGTGACAGGATCAGCGCTGTGCTGACGACTACCGCTTTTGATAACGACTTTCTTCTTTTGCTGATTGCTGACCCTCTGCTGAGGAAACACAGCATGCTAATTTCCACCTCGGCCCCGGCCTAAACCTAAACCGCAGCAACGCCACGAACTCGGGCTCGGTCGCCGATAGGCTGGCCACCTGTCAAGGCCTGTCCATGTCAGCGGTGCGTCCGCAGGTCCGGCGGCCATGTCGTGCCACGCCGCATGCGTCGGGCGGGCGTTGCGTTGTCGGACGTCGGGCGTAAGTGTGTCGGCATGGTTGGATGTACTCTTAGAGACGTGTCCCTCTTGCTATTTCTACATTGGGACGTTGATTTATGTAAGCGCTCTCGCAGAGGACTGGAAAGAGACTGGCTGGAAAGAGCGTCTCCTTTGAGAAAACCTGTCGCTCCTTCGACCCGTTGCATCAAGCATCGCTCCTTCCTCATACGCTGTCCTGCTCGTTTCGACCTCTGCGTGATTTATTCCTCGCTCCTTCCTCGTAGGGACGTGCCAAGCAAACACGAGTACTCGTAGACGTGTCATCGCCATCTAGGCATCACTTGAGCTTCATCGATTTTAGACATCCCATTATCGTCATCGCTTCTGCAGCGTGCATCCATCCCAGGCCTTCCTGTGGCGTGTATCTATCTGGATACGTATGAAAGCCAATTGTGAGTCCATCAAAGCATGAGTGGCAGCAAACTTCAAATAAGTTCTGCTTGATTTATCATTGGATGCGAGGTGCATAAAAAGAGCATTACCAAAAAAACAGATCCCTCAAGTCACTACGAATGTGATACGACACGCGTCGGCGACCTCAGCCTGCCCGGTGTGAGAAACGTTGAAGAATTTCTTGTGGCTTGCCCTGGGTCACATCAAAAGAAGTTTATCAAAAAGATACCAAAAGAAACCAAAAGGCATCAAAGACTCGCCAATGCTATTCATAGCGCTGCCACAACCCGCTTCGCTCTCGCTCCCTCCTTCTCTCGCTTTCGTTCCGCCCCGTTTCCGTTCTAGCCGCCTGGCCAGCCCTGCATGCATAATGTTGCCCCTATGCACTTGGGCCCCTGCTTGGCCCCGTTACCGTCCTCCTCCCGCCGGCCACACAGTACTCCGTACCGATGGCACCATCCACAGGAGATACGAGTACAAAGTACAGAGTACATGCGAGGATATGCACCCTCCGTGCGTATGATCTGTCAGTACGATAAGATACGACTCCGTACTCCGTACAGACATGACTTGCAGCCACAATGCAATGCCCGGACGGAGAGACCCCGCCTGCAGGCCTCTACGAGTACGAAGTACGAGTAGCCTCTACGAGTAGCCTTTAACCTCTAGCCTCTAACCTCTAGTGGCCTTTTTATTGGCGCTTGCACCGGCCGACGTCGTGTCGCAACATGTCCGGCAGCCGTGCGACGGCCGTCGTGCCGTTTGAGCCGCTATCCAGGCCGCTACCTGGCCGCGCTACCTGGGCCGCTACCTCTTGCCCACGCTTCCCGACCGCTCCGTTTTTTCCAGTGCTCGCCTCGCGCGGCAGCAGAGGCCAGGTGGAGACGGGCTGCAGCGCACTACTCCGTACTGAGTAGTGTTGTTTTTCGGCTTCGTTTTGATCTTGATCCTGTTTGTCGTATCGTCGTATCTCGCGGGTACCAAGCGGCTCGTCTCTGTGGGTTGGACGATACGAGGTGAGGGGTGGGTAGGAGTGAAGACGAGAAGGAAAGAAAAGAAGATGAAGAAAAGAAGAAAAGGACAAGAAACAAAAAAAGGAGAAGAAGAAACAAAAAAAGAAGCAAAAGTCAAAAGTCAAGAGGCAAAGAATCAAAGATCAAAGAGCCCATCACCCAAACTGAGACACTCTCCCCAAAACGGCTTCACTGCCATGTCTTACAGCACGTCGCCGGTACGACAACTGCTCCTCGCCTGTCGCCGTCATCCCCTCGTCTCCCTCCAACGTTCCTACCCGTCGCTAGGGCTGTCTGGCTTCAAGACAGCCTGGCTCAAGACAGCACTATTCAAAACAGCAACGCTCGAGAAAGACGACAAGTTCTTTTGCAGTACTCAGTACTCAGTACTCGTTACTCGTACCTTGAAAACACTACAAACAACTGCCATAATCTACTTGCGCCACAGCCCACCAGAGCCCTGCTCACCCCCTCCTGCAGTGCAGATTATCTTATTTTCCCCTTGTCTCCTATCTCCCTAGTGCGTCTCCCCTTCTTCCATGTTAGTACACTTGTCGTTTTCTTTTCCTTCTTTAGTTCTTCCTTGTTAGTTCCGCTTCGTTCTTTGTTCTTCTTACTTCTTCCGCAGCCCCTTCGTCCCTTGTTTTTGCTTTTCGCCTCGCCTCGCCTCGCCGACGCATCCACGCCATCCACGCGCCGGTTGCCGATTGCTTGACCTGCTGCTACCGACCACGGCTCGACACACCTGCACACACCTGCACACACAACTACAAAGTACACAACTGGCAGCCACACCAGCCGCTGTCTCACTGCCGTCACCTGTCTCGTGTCTCCAGTCTCCGTCTCCAGTCTCCAGTCTCCAGTCTCCAGTCTCCAGTCTCCATCCAGTCTTCTCCGTCCAGTCTCCGTCCAGTCTCCGTCCAGTCTCCTTCCAGTCTCCTCCAGTACCCTCCCGTCTCCTCCAGTCTCCTGTTTTTAGTCGCTTTTTCAAATCTCCGCACACACGCGATACTCGCTTCCTGCATACTCATTTGTCGCCTACAGACGGCTCGTGGTCCTGGCCGCGGCTGCTGATTCTGATTTTGATTCATTGCCATTCGCATACGTCGCCTGCAAGCGACGACCCTCCCTCCCTCCGCCCCCTCTTGCACACACAGCTCCTCTCGTCGCATCGTCGCATCGTCGCAAAGTTGCAAAGTCGCAAACCGTTGTGTGTCGCCATCTGCCAGCGCCTCGTCCCGCACCCTGAACCGTCGTACCCCAACCGAACAGAGACAGGCCTATCAAAAACAACAACGATCCACGCTCCCGCATTCGCCATCTCGGGCCTCTGACCAGCCGTAGACCGGCCGGTAGCCAGCCAAGACACGCCCTCAGAGGCAATGAGGTAGGTAAGCGTTGTATTGTGCGGGCGATGGTGCAGGTGTTGGTGGTGCTGCTGCAGTTGCTGGTGCTTGCGCCCCCGCGGGCCCTGCTGTTGCTCGTGGCTTTGTGACTCTTGTGACTCTTGTGTTTCTGTGCTTGTGATGCTTGTGATGCTTGTGCTGTTGTGGCCGTTGCCGTGGCCTTTACATCCGTCGGCGCGCCCGGCGCACACCAACACCCAGCACTGCCCACCCCCCCCCCTTCCAACCATTTAAAGCATTAAAAAGCAATAAAGCAAACCACGCCCGCTAACCGTCGCCAGAAAATGACCGCTGCGACCCAACCCGCACGTCTCCATCGCATGCTGCAAGTCCCCGAAGAGCCAATGACCACGCGCACCATTCCCATCATGACGCCGCCCACGATCCAAATGTCCGCCCCGTCGCCTGCAGGCGATCCCATGGAGGTCACCACGCCCACAAACAGCTCGCCGCCACCGCCGCCGGCATCCGCGTCGACCGACGGCAAAGCCCCCAACGACCACCGCGACGCCAACTCCAACTCCAACGGCGGCGGCCCCGTCACGCCGTCAGCCGCAACCAGCCATGCCTCGGGCCCGCGCAGCTCCGCGTCGCCGCCCGACTCGTCCGATCCCACGCCAAAGTCCGAAGCCACCGGCGGCCTGTCCGCCTCGTCGTCATTAGGAACGGGCGTCGGCGGCGCCGGCGCAGCACCGGCCCCGTCCGCGCCTGTGCCCGCCATCCAGCAGCCCAAGATTGTCCAGACGGCGTTTATCCACAAGCTCTACAAGTTGGTCCCCCTTGGTCCCCCTTGGTCCTATAGAGACACCACAAGCCAAGCGCTAACCTTTTCAGCATGCTCGAAGACCCCAGCATCCAGCACCTCATCTCCTGGTCGAGCTCGGCCGAGAGCTTTGTCATGTCGCCGTCGCACGACTTTTCCAAAGTGCTTGCGTAAGTGAGCAGTGCTCTCCTCCTTCTCCCACCACCACCACCACCACCACCTGCTGGCGTTTGCTGACTCGGTGCAGGCAATACTTCAAGCACACCAACATCTCGTCGTTTGTGCGACAGCTTAACATGTACGGCTTCCACAAAGTGAGCGACGTCTTTGCCAACGGTTCGGACTCGACGACGCTGTGGGAGTTCAAGCACGGCAACGGCAACTTCAAGCGCGGCGACCTCGTCGGCCTGCGCGAGATCAAGCGCCGCGCCAGCCGACAGGCGCTCGTGCACCGCGACTATAACCCGCAGAAGCCGCAGCCGCAGTCGCAGCCCGGCACGCCAGCCGAGCCCATGGCCATGCCCGACAATGGCGACCACATGCGCGCGCCGACGCTGGACCAGGCCATGTACAGCCTGGACGCGCGCCTGCAGCGCCACGAGGAGGCCATCCAGATGATGCACGTGCGCCACCAGTCGGCCATGGAGACGATTGGGCGTCTGCTGCAGTTCAACCAGGAGGCCGCGCGCGTCATCAAGCAGCTGGTGCCCAGCCAGGACAGTCCCATTTACCGCGATGGTGCGTTGCCCTCACTTATCCTCTTTGATTTGAATGTTCCCTTGCTGACCCCCAGTCCTCAATATGCAAACCGAGATTCAACGCCAGGTGGAAATGGCCAGCCGAAACTTTGACGATGCCCACGAGCCGCCGCCGTTTGCCAACGCGCGACCCTACTTTCACGCCGACCAACCCCCCGTCAGCCCGCGACAGATGCCGCAAGACGACCCGCGTCGCCAGACCCTGGGCGTGCCGCAGCCGCCGCCGCCACCGCGCGCCAACTACTACCGCCCGCCTGTGCCGTCCAACCTGTCGGTGAGCACGCGTCGGCCATACGGGTCGATTGGTGGCACGTCGCAGTCGCAGTCGCCGTCGTCGCTGCGCCCGCACCCGCCACCACCGCCCCCCTCGCAGCACCTGCTGGCGGCCGTCGACCCGTCGGCCAACAACATGGGCCGTCGCCACACGTCGGCCGACATCCGCGCACAGGGCTGGCAGCCCAACAACCACGCGCACTTTGCGCCGTCGGGACCCGCGCACGCGTCGCACTTCCCGCCGTCTCCCAGCAAGCTGGTCCCCGAAGACCAGCGCATCCGCGACTCGTTCTCGTCGTACTCGATCCAGAAAGCCTCGCAGGCGCACCCACAACCCTCGACGCCGCCGCAGCCCGGTCCGCCGTTTTCGGGCGCGGCCGGCGCGGCTACTAATGGCAGCAGTGGCACTAACGGGCACGGGCACGGGCACGGCCACGGCGGCGGCGGCAACAACGACATGGGTAACTGGTCGTGGGGACCAGCAAGCCGCAATGTCAAGGACGGCTGTGCGCCGTCGACGCGGCGAGGCAGCATGGCACACATATTGAACCCGACGGACACGGCCGAGCGGGACGACGAGGACGGCAGCCCGCGCGACGAAGACCGGAAACGGAAGAGGATATAGCTGCTTCTTTCCCCCATTCTTTTTCATTTTTTTCGGCACTCATTGTCTTTGCTGTTTCTCTTGCTCTCTTGCTTTGTCAGCATGCACGGGCAAAGAGACGGCATGGCACAAGCAGCTTTTTTTTCTCATCATCAGTCTTTCTCTTTCATATTATACGGGTTTCTGGGTTGCTTTGCACGCTATATCCCAACGGCACACCGAGGAGGCGGCGCCGGTGACGTGCTGGGACGGACCGCCGGGACTCCTAGTTTGGACTGGCATTTTGGTTAGGCTTGTTTGTTTTTTGTTTGCTGTCCATTGGATACGCATTTGTTCTCATAGCAATTACGGTCGCTTTAGACTTGTCTTGTTTTGATTATGTAATCCTGATAAAGAATGGACTCGTAGAGATTGAAAGAGCAGTACGCTTCAACAAAATAAGATAAGATAAGCGCCAAATTTTGTGTGGAGTCTTCAAGACCCTTGTACGTACACTAAGTCATTTTTCTGAATCAACAATTCGTAGCCTCGTCAAGTCAACAATCAACAGCGTTGACTTTTAACTTTTTACATTTTGCGATAGCCAGCGAGTCAACCTTTTCCCACGTCACAAAAAAATGACATCTATCGCACACTCACCGCCGGTCGAGCGGACGGCGCCGACGGGGATCGAGCGGGGACCAGCATTAGCAGCAGCGGCGGCGGCGGCACGACCTGTCGAGAAGGATGTTTTTGGGATCGTGGGTGCGATGCGGCACAACAAGGAGCGGTTCAAGAGGGGTGCGGCCGTGTCAGGGGCAGAAGCAGAAGCAGGAGCGGGAGCAACAACAACAGCAACAACAGCAACAACAGCAACGACGACAGCGACAGCGACGGCAATGCCAACGACAATGATCACGGCAACGTCAAAGACGGGCGGCTTCTCGGCGCTCAAGGACGGCAGCCGTGGCGCACCAGCGACGCCCAAGGCAGCAGCAGCCACCACTACAAGTACAAGTATAACTACAACCACAGCTGCACCCGCCACAGTAGCCGACCTCCAGGACGAACTCGACGACGACTTTGCGTACTACTGCGAGGGGAACCCGCTGGGCGGCGTGGGGTCGGCGGCGGCGGAGGGCAGTGGCGAAGGAGACGCAGCAGCAGCAGCAGCAGCAGCACCAAAATTCAACGGACAACAACAAAGACGACGACCACTGGCGACGACGACGGCGGCGGCCATGACGGAGCGGGAGCGCCGGGCGCGGCAGCTCATGGTGGCGCCGACGAGCCAACGAGAGCAGCAGCAGCAGCAGCAGATGCAGCGAAAAAAGCAAGACGACGACAGCAGCGACGAGGATGTTGGGCGCAGTGGTCTTGGCCGGAAGCGGGCAAGACGAGGGTAATCTTACAGCTTAAAGAGTCTTGATATCCTACTATAAATTTGTCTTATAAAATCCACCCAAAAGTACTCATCGGCTCATCCACGCCGCCACGTCGGCCTTGTACTCGGCCCGCCACCGCGACAGCGGCGCCCGCCCCTCGGCAATGTCGCCCGCCGACCACAGCACGCGCTTGCGGTCGTCGGCCTCGGTCACGTCATTGTCCGGGCACAGCACGTAGAATTTGTTGGCCGCCATGGCCTCGACCAGGTAGTCGACCACCTGGGCCGGCCACCACGCGCCGGCGGGTTTTTTGTTAGAGTCGTTGTCGGTGTCGTCATCACCACTAGTAGTGGGAGCCCCCGTCAGCCCGGTATACGTCCACCCGGGCACCAGCAAATGCACCGCCGTCGTCGCCTTCTCCTTCTCTTTCGCCAAATCATACGACAGCTGCTCGGCCAGCGACCGCACGGCGGCCTTGCTCGCATTGTAGGCCGGGCTCGTACCCGGTGGGTTGGTAATCCCTTGCTTGGAGCCCGTGATGACAATGGCCGTGGCCGGGTGGCTGGCAAGAGCGGCGGTGGCCTGCACGACGGGCAGCAGCGCCGCGATGCCGTGGATCACGCCCCACAGGTTGACGTCCAGAATCCGGCGAAAGGCGGCCGTGTCGGCCCAGGGGGTCGCGCCGCCGACACCCGCGTTGAGGGCGAGCAGGTGGATGGTGTCGCCAACGGCAGCCTTGAGCACGGCCCAGTCGGCTTCCTTGCTAACGTCGACGGGCACCGTCGTGACCGTGCCAGTTCCCGTGCCCGTGCCCGTACTATCGCTGGACAGCTTCTTGGCGGCAACGGCCAGCGCGGCGGCATCGTTGTCGGCCACAAACACGTGCATGCCGGCGGCGACGCACTTGGCAGCGAGCGCGAGGCCGATGCCGGACGCACCGCCGGTGATGACGGCCGTGTAGCCAGGCTGAAAGACGGACATGTGGGGTGGTGGTGGGTGTTTAGATGGTGACGGTGGAGATGTTGGTTGTCAAGTGACAAGTGGTGATGAATGTGATGAGAAGAAG
Source organism: Ophiostoma montium (assembly GCA_029299015.1). Classification (NCBI taxonomy): domain Eukaryota; kingdom Fungi; phylum Ascomycota; class Sordariomycetes; order Ophiostomatales; family Ophiostomataceae; genus Ophiostoma; species Ophiostoma montium. The sequence continues at coordinate 7,397 of JANSMC010000068.1, read as the reverse complement.
AAGTTAGTTAATATATGGTGATGTCATCGGACTTAGCATCGGCGTTATGCCATCCTACCAAGCACGACGTGACGAAGCATTGTAACAAATCAGCTGGATTATATGACATGCAGCGTAAAGCCAGAGAATAACATAACGAACAACAAAAGTGAATATAAACGAACAAGAACAAGAACAAGAAAAAAGAAAAAAGAAAAAAAAAGACAGAACCAAACTCCAGCATCAACCTCCTGCTTACTAATCACATCACCCACACGCCTCGTCATCATCACGCCGCCCGCGGAATCAGCGGCTGCTTGGCCAGCAGCAGGTTGACGCTCTCGCGCGCCGTCTGCGACGCCCACACGCTGCCCGCGCCGCCGCGCCGCCACCACGCCTCGCCCGACTGGTCGCCGCCGCCCACGCCCGCGCCGCCCACGCCGCCGCCGACGACGCCGCGCACCGACTCGCCCAGAATGATTTCGAGGTCGCGCTTCTGCGAGCTCAGCCACTGCCGCACAAAGCCCGCCGGGTCCCGTGCCAGCGCGGTCTGGAACTCGTGTTTTGTCTTGCTCATGCCAATCGCCTGCACCAGCACCGCCAGCTGCTCGTCCAGCACGCCGACGTCGCGCAGCAGGCCCATGTACTGCGGGCTCTGCACAAACGGCCGCAGCTGCGCACGCAGCGGGTCCTCGACGGCGACCCGGACGTCATAGACCGTGGGCTGTGGAGGCTGCTGCCCGTTGTTATGAAAAGCTTCATCCACCCGGATCGTATAGGCCAGCTGCACCGGCGGCAGCAGCCGAATGTGCTTGTTGACATACTCGTACAGCATCGGAATGTAGCCAATGTCGCTGCCCACGAGCTGCTTAAGCACGTCGTCGCACCGGAAATTGCGCTTCTCCTCGTCCTCCTGCAGCCCCTGCAGCCGAATGTACTCGAAGAGGCCCATGACCGCCTCGGCCCGCGTCGCCTCCTTCATGTCCACAATCTCCGCCAGGATCGCGTCCAGCTCAAACCGCTCCGGGTCCTCGTGCCGGAACAGGTTGATCGTCACGTTGACATTGGCGTCGCCGGGGCGCTTAAAGGTCAGCTCGTCGTACTCGGGCACCGGAGTTGCTGCTGCCGCCGGGGCCGCAATCGGCTGACCCGGCACCGGAGCCGGCGGACGCGTCTCGGGCCGCTTCCACTCAATCGGCTTGGGCACGCTGTCGGCCGGCGCCGACTTTTTGGCATTGTACTCGATGGTGATGGCCCGGAAGAACTGCGTCAGGTGGTGCCGTGTCGGCGTGGTGTTGTCGTCGCCCTCCTCCTTCTCCTTCGACTCGCCCTCGCCCTCGCCCTCGCCGTCGTCCAGCAGCCGGCCCTCAATCTTGACGCGGTACGACGCCTCGGCATTGGTCGCGAAATCAAAGTTGTCCACGTTGACGCCGCCCGTCTGCCACGGCTGGTTCTCGACCGTGTTGGTGATCCAGATGCGGAGTGTTTTGTAGCGCTGTGTTTATGTCAGCATACTATAAACAAAGAAAGAAAAAAAGAAGAGAGTGACCTACATTCGCCCCGCTGCGCTGGATGCTGTCCACCACGTCCAGCCGCTTGCGCGTCATCGTCGCGTCCAGCCGCCGCTCAAAGTCGCGCAGGTCGCGGTACCGCTGCACGCCGTCGCCGATAATCACCGTGTCCACGCCGTCCGGGATCGTCTTGTCCATGGGCTTGCGACTGCGCCGCTTGGCCGCCTCCATTGCCAGGTTCTGCTGCTGCTGCGCCTGCTGCTGGGCCATTTGCTGCTGCACGGCTGCCGCCGCGGCTGCCGCCTGGTGCTGCGGGTGCATCTGCTGCGGCATGTGGTGACCCGGGTGGCCGGGGTGGACTGCATGGCCCGGGTGACCGGGGTGGCCTGGATGGACTGCGTGGCCGGCGTGGCCGGGGTGGACTTGATGCACAAGGTGGCCCTGGTGGCCCGGGTGGCCCGGGTGCACGGCATGCCCCGGGTGACCCATGGGCTGCGGCGCCGCTTGGTGGTGGTGGAGCGCGCCGGGTGCCATGTTGATCGCAACGGGTTGCGCGTGGTGGTGAAGGCCGGCTTGTTGTGGAATTGACTGGATCTGCTGTTGCTGCTGTTGCAAAGGCTGAATTGGCATGGACTGCATGGGCTGCTGCATATGCTGCTGCTGCATGGGCTGCATCGACTGGATCGATTGAATCTGCTGGACATGCGGCAGCGACTGCAGCTGAAAGGCGGGCGTGCGTCCGAGGTTGCGAATGTCTTGCTCGGCGTAGCGAAGCTGTTGCGGTGGTGGTGGTGGCTGCTGCTGGTGCTGCTGCGGGTGCTGCTGGTGCTGCTGCGGTGGTTGTTGAGAAAAGTGCAGAGGCGCGCCGGGGCCCAGTTGTTGCGCCGCGCCAGCTGGAGCTAGTAAAAACGTTAGCAAGAACGTTAGCACGAGCGCACTGGTACGAGTACTTCAGAAAAAAAAAAAACGGCTGAGTCATCCAAAACGGAGCGCGTTCTGTCTGACCGTTTTCCTTTTCCCTCACGTCGCGCCTCTGTCCTACTTTCTACCGCCGCCTTTTGTCTCGGCCGTTCCTACTCTTCTTTTTCTTCTCTTTACTCGTACTCGCATCTAGAGTACTCGTAGAAGTATCGTAGCACCTACCTGGGCGCCTCGTGGGCGTGCTGCCGCCCGGGGCCGGTGCCACCTGGGGCGCAAAGGGGCGGTAGCCCGGCTGCATCGTGCCTGACGAGTCAGTACTATACTGTACTGAAGGAGTACTTTGTCCCAAGTATCCTTCCTTCCTGTACTCGTAGTCTGCCAAGGGCCGAAACGGAGAGACCGGACCAAGTGGAGAGACACAAACAAGGTCGACAAAGAAGAAAAAAAAACGAAAAAAAAAAAAAACAGTCCAAATGTCAAATGTCAAAAGGCAAATGCCAAAATGCCAGAAGCTAAAAGCCAAAAAAAGCCAAAATGGGCCAAAATGGAAAAACCATCAAACAAATGCGACAAGCGCGGAGATGGGCAGAGACAAAAATGACAAAAACAGGATGCGGCGATGTGGACGAACGAACCAGAAAATACGAAGTACTAAGAGAGTACGAGTAAAAAGAGGAGAACCCGCTTCGGGCGCGCGTTTGGAGTGGGAAGGGACCGACCGGTGCACGCGCTGCCCGTTTCGAGAGAAGAAGAGTTGAGTCGCGTGTGAGTAAGGGTTGGCGGTAATACACGTGGTCTGGTCGTAGGCAGGGTCGAACGTCGTGGTGCTGCGTTTTCTTGTGCTGCGCGATCCAAGGGAGTATACGAGTAAGGAAGGAGCAGGAGAGGCGAGTGCGACAAACACCGACGCGTCTCCTTTTCTGGGGGGGGGTAGGGAGAGAGTCGGGACCGTGCTAGTACTGTGCTGGCTGTATTGCATCACGTGCATGCATAACTTCATCCATGCATCCATGCCCATGCATCCATTTGCAGGCATCACGACGTATCGCATGCATCCATCACAACATGCACAATTCGACATTATCAGTCTCATCTAATGCTTTTGGCCTGCTGCCGTTCGTGCTGCCATTGTACTATCCAAGCATCCGTGGTCAATCTACCCAATGCGCATAAAGATGCCAAGGAACAGAATGCAAAACGCAAAAAGACGTCGTCTCGGGCAGATGAAACGAGACAGCGAGCTGCGCACAAGTGTAGCGGCAAAGACATACCACATGGCATGCCATGGCCAAAAGATGAAAATAGAAACAAAACAATGTTTGCTCATGTCATGACAAAAACTAGCTCAACCGCTGAAACAAACAAAAAAAAAAAGAGACACAAAATGACAGATGACGACAAAAAAAAAGATACACAAAAAGTGCTGCCCGAGCTCAAAACTGAGCACCGAGCCCGTTCTTCGACTGCCGCTTGCTGAAGCGGTTGCGCTTCCGCTCCGAGATGATCGTGTCGTCGCCGTTGCCCTGTGCCTTGCTCATGCGGCCCCCCAGCGTGCTCGCCGGGCTCGACATGGACGACGACATGTCGCCAAACTCCTCGCTGCGGTACGACGACAGGAGGTTCTGCGACAGAGCAAGATCCTTAGCACGCTCCAGCGACTCGATCCAGTCCTCCACTGCCGCGATGCCGCCCTCGAGCGCGCTGGCGTTCTTGACCTCTTCAAACGAGTAATGCGTGCCGTTCTGTTGGTTAGCACATGTTCGAAATGGCACATTGCAAATTGCAAACACTGTTGAAAAGACTTACCGTATCGACACACCATACTGGCTGCCCTTTGGCGTCCGTGTGTGTCCGCCACACGCAGTCGGGGTTGAGCAGCGAAATCTCCTGCTTCGCCTTCTTCTCGTCCCCGCCCGCCGGCGCAAACACAATCCGCCCGCTCGACGTCACCATCACCAGCCGCTGCCGCTTCTTCGTCGTGCTACCGCCAAAGAACCGCGACAGCTTCTTGTGCCCGTCGCCGTGCTCGCCCGATTTGCCGTGCGGGCTGTTGGGTAGCGGCGTCGACAGCACCATCAGGTCGCCCAGCTTGAGGATCCGCTCGTTTTGCCGCGTCAGCACCGGCGACCAGTCCAGGTCCAGCTGCGTCGGCGGCGGCAGCTCCGTGATGATCCGCGACGGCCGCTGCTGTCCGCCGTTTTGCGCCGCGCCACTCGCCCCGCCGCCATTCACGCCGGGACTCGTCGCCGGTGTGCCCTTGCCCATGCCGCCGCGAGATGCCGGCACGGCCTGCGTCTGCACACCGGTGGCACCCGACCCCGACCCGGCACCCGACCCCCCCAGCTGGATCACATTGGGCTCTTGCGTCGGCGGCACATACGGCCGCAGCCGCGGCGCCTTCATGCGCCACAGGTCACGCCCAAATGGCTGGCCGTCAAAGAACTCGTGGTTCATAATGTGCTCAATCGTCAGTCGCCGCGCCGGCTCCAGCACAAGACACCGCTCCACCAGGTCCTGCGCCGCCGGCGGGAACCCGGGAGGGAACTCGTACTCGAGGTTGACAATCTTTTGGAACGTCAGGTACTCGGAGCCACCCTTGAACGGCGGCCGGCCCACCAGCAGCTGGTAGATGATACACCCAAACGCCCACAGGTCGCTTGCCTTGCTCGCCGACTTGTCCATCAGCAGCTCGGGGCTGACGTACTCGGCCGTGCCCACAAACGACGCCGTCCGTCCGTCCCCCTGGCTGGCCGCGCTGGCACCGCCACTGTCCGGGTCGCGTGGGTCGGGTAGCAGCTTTGCCGTGCCAAAATCGGTAATCTTGACATGCATGTTGTCGTCGAGTAGCACATTCTCCGGCTTCAGGTCGCGGTGGATCACGCCGCGCGAGTGCATGTAGCGGATGGCGTCGAGCATTTGTGCGCCGTAGAACCGCGTGCACTCCACGTCAAAGGTGCCCGTCCGCTTGAGTATGCCCAGCAGCTCGCCGCCGCTGCACAGGTCCAGCACGTAGTACAGCGAGTTCTCGTCCTGGAACGTGTAGTACAGCCGCACAATGCCCGGGTGCTCCGTCAGGCGGTTGAGCGTGTTCTTCTCAATGTTGACGTACTTGACCTTTTTCTCCTTAATAATGTGCCGCTTCTCAAGCACCTTGACCGCATACTCCTTGAGGCTTTGCCGGTCCGTCGCAAGGTAGACGGAGCTGTACGAGCCCTCGCCCAGAATGCGACCAAACGAAAAGTCCTGCACGCCCTTTTTGACCGTCCGCAGAACGGGCTTTCCATTGGCATCCAGCTCCTTTCGCACCGTCATCGCTGCGCCCCGGTCCTTCCACTCTTCGCTGCTCTTCATTGGCCCGTCCCCGCTGGCGTATGCTTGCTGCGACGACGCCCCCGGATTCGCGCCTGTTGGATTGGAGCTGGAGACATACCCACCGGCCATGCCTTTGGAGCTTTGCCGTGGTGGCAGAGGGCTGCTGCCGGCTGACATGGCGAGGTTCTGCTTGGGGCCATTGTAGGTGCGGTCGGTGTGGGTCACTTCGCGCGACGACACGGACGACACATACGCGGACGGGTCGGCGTCGAGGTTGATTCGTGAGCTGGACGGTTGGCGGTAGGACGAGGACCGTACCGGCTCGTTTCGTAGCGCATTGTAGATTGTTGGTGATGTCGAGCTCGAGTCTGACAAGCCAGGTGCCGTGGTCGTATAGATTGTCGACGCCGGCCTTGGTGACGGTGCTCCCGAGGCTGCTGCCCCTGACCGATACGATACGTATTGTTGTGTCGAAGAATAGGAATCAGGCGGTGGCCTCGCCGTGGAGTTGGAGCGGTGCATGCTGCTCGCCGCTGACTGAGACGGGTGCATTGCCGTCGACATGCTGCCTTGTGATCGGTGTTGCTGATGGGACAGCGGGCTGGGTCCACGAGACGTGGTCGGCTGTGGTGCGGATAGTGATGGCGGGTTATTATGCGAAGTTGACTGGGAGTTGTAGGAGGCGTAGCTGTCGACGGACGCTTGCGAGGGGACCGATGTGCTGGGTGCATCGAGCGAGACGTCGGTGGAGGGAGCGGCCTCGTCGTCGGGGTTGGCAATCCGCAGGCCGCCGAGCGCCTTGGAAAGGCTCAAGTCGCCGTTCATCGTGGCGTCGATAGCTCACGAGTCCCGAGTCGGGAGGGTTGCCGGCAGGGTCAAAGCAGGGCGGACAATGGCGGACAAGGAACGGGATGCAATGCTAGTCGTAGATGCCGCGAGCTGGACAGGTAGGGACGAGGACTGTGGCCGGTCGTTGCTCCCATCTGCGGGTGTGTGGAAGGCCGTGTCGAACGCGGGATGCCGGGGCACGTTCTTCCACTTTGCTGCAGTCGAGATGTGCGCGCGCTGTGTGTGTGTGGCGGACGAGGGTGTCGTGTAGCGACCGACGAGCGTGTCAGACAGGCCACTTATCCGCAGATGGCTGTGCAAAAAACGAGCCGCTTTCGTTGGATGGCAAGATGCAGGATGACGACTGCTCGTAACAGAACTGTGCCGGGCGGGCTGTTGGACAGGATCGAACACGAGGACGAGGGAAAAGCCTCGAAAGAGATTGCTGATGTTTGCGAGACACCAAAATTAATAATAATTCGGTCAACCAAAGACCCAAAGACGGTGTAGATGCCGCGTGCTAAGGGACGGGGAACCAGGGGTCGGAGGTCAGGGGGGGGGGGGGGGCTGCTAAGAGATGTACGAGTACAGCGGTGCCGATCTACTACGGAGGTACGATGGGTAAGTCCTCTCCCCCCGGTGCTGTACGTTTTTTGTGGGTACTATACGACAGGGGGTAAGTCGTGCCCCATCTACATTGGTGCAAGTACTATGTACTGAATTTGGCACGTGATTAGTCATGTGGTCCATCTACACGGGGTTTTACCTCTTCTTACCGCTTTCTATATTTAGTACTGCCATACTATACCGCTTTTACGGCTTATCTCTACTATTTTTGATTGGTTA